>AYEL01082641.1:0-88264 GCA_000484575.1 Olivierus martensii
AAAAAAAAGTTTCAATATATTTAAAATTAAAAAACAAAATTCATCTTGTTATTCTCATTAAAAGATGAATATATCTGAACGGTTTCCGGAAATTATACTTACGTTAAAAGTTTGAATGAGAAACATGATACAATCTTTCAACGTTTAATTTTCTTTCTTAAACTGCTGTATAATATGAAGGGAGAAAAACAATTAATTTTAACATCATAAAAATAATATATGTTTTAATTAAATCGCCAAAAACATTAGGAAATTTTTAATTAACAAATTAAATTGTTCGAAGGAACTATAATTAATGGTTGTAAAATAAAATAATTAATAAGCAAATGATTAAAAAAATATGAAAAATTCAAAAATGATAAAAATGGTGATAATCGAACGATTATCATCATTTCTGGATAAATGTTCTTGGAAGGGGGTCAGAAATATTTTTATTAACGACGTTATCGGAATTCTAGGAAAGGTTTGCTCCATCACTAATCTAATTGGACTTCTACCTCATTACTGAAACTAATTAACAAACGCAGTACATCAATAAATTTTAGTAGAAGTGAAACATTTTATGGGTTTGCTCGTTTTAATTTTCTTTACGATGTAAACATAGAATTACAGAATATTTATAGCTCTTCCAAACTGCAGAATTCAGTCTTTTATAATTGAAAAGTATATCCAAGATTATTTTTATAAGAGAATTCTTTAATTTATTCTTAGTAACCCATTTTTTTTCATAAACAAAAAGGTATAAATTACTGTAATTAAGCAATTACTTTAACTGATATCCACCAAAATCATAATTAGATGGAAGGAAAAAATAATTTTTACACACGATAAAAACCTCAATATCAATAGGTGCAAACAGTAATAGGAAAATTAGCAACTAGATCCTCCATATCAAGAAGTACAAGTAGCAGTAAGTAGGGACTAGAATCTCAATATAAGAAGTACAAGTAGAAATAGAAGCGGTAGTGACCAGAACTTTCATATCAAGAAGTTCGAGTAGCAATACGAGAAGGAGTAGTGACTAGAAACTACAAATCAAGAAGTTCAAGTATTAGAACAAGGAGTAGGGACTGGAAACTCCAAATCAAACTCCAGAAGTACCAATAGTAATATAAGTAGAAAGTAACGAATAGAACTTCTCCATCGAAAAGTACAAAAATGGAGGAAAAAAAAAGAATATTTGTATGTATACTTATTCCAAACAAATTGATGAAAATGAAAATAGTATTCACATCAAGTAAGAATTGTGGGACAACAAGTAAAATTTATTATCAATGCCATTACATCGTTGATAACTAACAACAACACATTCTCACAGTGTAAAAAAGTTTAGACATTTAAGCAACAGTTTTTGAGGATTTTCGAACTTAAAACAATCAGCCGAAGAGTATGTTTTGTTAGACAAATACAACATTCGTAAAAAATTCGCTAGTGGCTGTTTTGATTTATACAAGTGTATAGTTGGGAGATGGTAGAAAGAATCGAGTTTATATTGATTTAGACCAAAAGGGAAAAAAATTAATGAAAATAAATTGGTTAAATGAAAATGCAGTAAGTGCCTACAGGAATGACAAGAAGGATTTGTTAGAGAAACAACTGAATTATGGACAGTGCTGATACGAATGGAGTTTGTTTAGAGAGAAAACTATCAGATTAGACGTTGTATAAGCATACAAATTAAATTGGTAATCTTTAATGTTAGCATTCCTCAAGATTTGGACTCAATCCTCCAAATCTTGAGGAAAATGGGGTTATTTGTAACAACTGGAATATACATTCTATATAACTCTATAAAGTAATGAACAATTATGATAAATGTAACGATATCATCGAAATATTTATATCTAAAATGTCGATATTTTGAAGATGTTTGCTAATTATCGCTTTTCTCTTTCACAACTCCAACAAATAAATTTTAAATTACTGATGCGTCAAAACTTTCACTTAAGCGTTAAAGATACAACTAATGCGTGAAAAAGTAATATTACTATTTTTTTTCTCCAGTGATATTCGTCGCATTTTCTCATCGAATTAACAGATACAAAAAAAAAGAGAAAATATAAAAAAAAACAGCAAGAATTAGCTTTTACGCAGTAATTATTGTTAAAGGACAAGATAGCGCAATCTACTCACAGTTATTGGCCACATTCCAAACTGTTTGAGAAACTTTAATACATCTACTTGGTGGTTCTGCTAAATTTCCTCTGCATCTGTCAACTCTGCTAATTTCTGTTTGATGACAAATGCTTCCATTGCGCTCAACATCACACCACCGCAATTATATATATTATTGCCTAAAAGTTTTATTCAGAAATCAATTTTTACACTTCTTCCGACTCATAAGAATAACCAAGAAAAAATAAAAATAAAATTCCTGGATATTCTAAGTTGTTACAGGCGGATAGAAAAAGTTGCGATGGTAGTTTTTAATAAAGCGCTTTAGGCAACAGCAACGAAAAAAGTATGTTGTTATTTTTCCAATGTCACACGTGTAAGTCGATATTTTACAAAATAAATCTGGGAAAAAAATCGATATTTTATTTATTATTAAAAGTGAAGAGAAGAAGAGGAAGAGAAAGATGTAGAGAGAGAGAGAGAGAGAGAGAGAGAATGCTAATGACATATTTAAACGAAAATCGTGTTCGATCTCACAGAGAGGAAATGAGCCATGAAATCACCAAGTCTGGAGATGATAATATACTTTAATGCGACACTAAATTTATCTAATTTTAATTTTTAACTTCTTTCTTTTTTCCCTATTTTTAAATCTTGTTGACAACTCATTAGCGCTTCTTAATTTTTCATAACTCGACTCACTTTCTTAAGAAGTTTATCTCATAAACGACGAGGCGCAAAAGGTTAAAACTTTTAGCAAAAATAAGTTTAAACTTTAGGTGTTTTTTACTCGATAGGTAATTATTATTGTTGAGATTATTTCCAGATGTGTTTTCACGTTTGTAAACAACTCGGAATCGAGTTATTTTAAGATAAATTGCATGCTATTCTATACAGTTTCCACATAAATGACGTCATTTATGTGCAAACTGTAAACGTAAATGAAGATTAACCGGAGCATAGAACTTAATATGAGCAACCATTATTATTCAAGTCGCCTTAATAGTCTATTTAAGGAGATCTAACCAATTTATTATCCTGTGCTGCGATTAATTTAAGAACAAAGCTTAACAGCAGCCAGTCAATCCGATAAAATACGATTTTTTAGTTTTCTCGGGACAATTTTTTTTTTTATATATTTCAAAAGAGATGTAGCAGTAGCAGAGAAACAATTTGTAACGTTTGATGAAGTATAACAGTTAAAAATCGGACGTCATTAACTACCTCATTCTAACCAAATAGAATTCTTTGACTAACGATGCTATGTTCAATAAGAGAATCAAGTCATCCGAGAAATTTAAGAAAATAAGTCTTGCCCTTAGACTTAATAGTTCTTTCTCTAAGTGATTTAAGAGACTGTACTACTTTCTAAGAAATCCCTTCTTCTTTTGTTTCGATTAAAGAAGTTATAAAAGCATGAAAGACAGTTTTTACAGAAAAAAGTATTCGCGTTTTCTTCTCTTAATTAGCATTATAATTAGTTGTGATCAAATTTTCTTCCCTGAAACAAAAAAAGAGAGAGAGAGAACTTTTGACTGAACATCTTTGTAATTTTTGTTTTTTTTTTAACTGTTAGTTTTCCGATCAAATTATTAACTTTTTACTTCATTTTTTTTATATCTTCGTTAAAGGATTTTATAGCTAAGTAATGGAATGTCTTTCGTTTCTAAATATAAGCTCTTTATATCCGAATTTAATTATTTCATGTAAACATAAAAGAAAACCATTAACTTTCGTCTTATCTACATTATTTGATATCTTAACGTGTGAACAAAATTAGAAATGATAAAAAACATATTTTTCTGTTAATTTTTTAATAGTTTTTAATCAACAGAATCTCATGTTTAATGGGGAGAATGTTGACTTTTAAATGTATATATAAAATGTAATTCTATAACACTAGTAGAGTGCATAACACAGAGAAGAAACAATAGATGCAAAATTTATCATAGAATAAAGAATATCGTTGAAAAAACATTTTCAGAACTAAGAGGAAGAAAGTAAAAAAAAGCATCTTCATAAGTAAGAAGCAGCAAACAAGAGTAGTATCTTCGTAAGCAAAAAACAATAAATGAAAGAAGTATTTTTCGTAAGCAAGCAGCAACAAATAAAAGTAACATTTTCACAATCGAGAGCAGTATTTTCATAAACAAGAGGTAGCAAACAAAAGTAGCATCTACATAAACAACAGACGACACATATCTAACAGCAAGTGGGAACTAGTAAGAGTGATATCTATATAAACTGAACTACAACAAGGAAGAAAAGCATCTTTATCCAGCAATTAGCAGCAATAAATGTAAGCAAAAATCTTCGTGAGCAACCGAAAGCGAGAGAAACATATTCATAAGTAAAAGGAAGAAAGAGAGAGCAGATCCTTTGTAAGCAAGAGACAGCAAGCAAAAAAATCATTCCAATATCAAAGACCAAAAAAAAAAGAACAGCAAGAGTAGCATCTGCGAGAAAAATAAACTGTTCAAATTCTCCTTTTCTCTCCATAAGAAATACCAATATAATCGTAAATTTTACTATCTTTTTTACATAATTTTACATGCAACAAATTACAACTTTTAACCTGGAGATTAGGATGCTCTCCAAATTATAATGTGAAGAAGAAGCAGTAAATATTCTTTACACCACGAATTTCTTTTTAACGATCAATGCTTACAAAATCAACTTAAAAATCGACCAAGTTAAAATCTAAAAATCAGAACAAGATTCTTTTAATGCGTTAAACATTTTTTAATGAAAAGACAAAATATCGTAACAGATGTCGAATATGTTAATTAAAAAAGGGAGAAAAAGCATCCGAAAATAAAGTGAATTTTTTTTTTAAGAATATTTAATAATGAGATGATCTAACTCGACACGAGTTTAAACTCAATTAATGCTAGTTTAAATCCATTAAACAGGACTCATAATTGTCATCACTAAGTGAGCTGTCGTAATATTAAATTATGAATAGTGGGGTGGAAGGTGACAATTAATCGCTATAAAGAATAACCTTATTAAATAAAATTAATTAGTTTAGCATGTCGGTTGTGTTGACACGATCGTTAAAGAGAAATGTTGAAGAACAATGAATCTCTTCTTGAATGGGTCGACACAAAATTTCATAATCAATCAAAATCGAAACATTGATGCATTTTATTATCATATATCATCCCGAGAATAAGTGTAAAGATTTCAAAAGTTTGTTTTCCACGTTTTGAAGTTTAATTAACTTTAAAGAAGTCAAAATTCCTCGTTTAATCTTTACGTAAGAGCACGCAGCTTCTTACCATCCTTCTCCACTCTTGCGCTTCACCAGTGCAAATAATTCTTAAACCGTTCTGATGGCGTAAGATTAAATATTTACGAATGTTAATCATAAATTATAACTCGATTATCGTCACAAATTTCAAAAATAAGCTTATCTCTCGTAAATCATTCGGAAGAAAATTACAATTTATCTAAAATTACTTAGCGAGTTCTTTTTTTTTCTTTTGTATACACTCATCTTATTTAACTTAATTAGGAAATTTGCATGCTTCCGGAATAAATAATCATTTCTCTTCTAGAAAATGTAAATTTATTCCTAAATTTATAATTAAACAGTCACGAACGTGCGTATATATTAATATAAGAAATCGTTAATATCCCTAGGGCAGGAAGGAAAAAAAAAAACGTATTTATGCTAAAATTATCGATAGATTTTAGTGCAGAGAGGATATTCGAATCTATAAATGCCTAAAGAATTTGTTGCAAGATGTTTTCGGAAAAAAAAAATTCGATACAGAAATCCCACAAGCCTAGAGGAAGGATTGAGGCGAGCTCTCCAGTTACTTAAACGTAAAGAACCGGAAAAGAAAGAATCTGTTGCATTCTTGAAATGTTTCCAGATATCTCTCGCACAGGCGAGCAGTTTAAAATTAAAATTCTGGATGGTTTTAGTAAAAATTTCGCATGAAAATGGACGCAATTCTATTTAAAAGTGCTATTAAAATAATTCTATTATTAGTTTATATCATTTAAATCTAGAATATAACTTAAAAACTGGAATTTTATTTTTCGTAACCACGAGCTGCCTCTTAGAATCCCTCTCCGCTCTTGCGCTTCATCGCTGACGTTTCCTAATTTGCATAATTTATATTACGGAAATTATAGCACAATATGAAGTGATTGTAAATTTATCATCATAAGGTGGCATTAAAATAAAAATAAAAGTCGATGATGGTTTGAAACACGATGATCATCGATAAAAAAAAAACAAAAAAGTTTTGTCACGAAATCGATACTTTCAAATACAGTATAGACTTACGTGATCTGTTTTGGAAATTCGCTTTATTCAAAAATTTTATAAGAAAGAAAAGAATTAAAATTAGAACGAAATCAAACTAAAAATATTCCATAAATTTGATTAAATTTTAAAATTTATACAAAAAAATATTCTCGAATGTAGCTGGTTGCACGGCAAAAACCAAGTATTAGGTAAAATGGATACGAAACTCCCATAGGATAGCATTAAACTCGTTTCTGAAGCGCCCCTAGTGTATGCAGGAGAGAACTAAACGCATCACGTATAGCCGACTTTCAGGGGTAATCCCAGTCGTCCCCCACTTTATAGCTTTTAAGCTAACCTTTTAACTCCTAAATTATTATTTTTATTAATTAGCATTAATTTTTTTAATAAATATATTATTTTGGAAAGGAAATAAACATTAATTAGGAATAAAATAATTTTATTAAAAAATTTTTTCTAAATACGTTTTAATACATTTTTAAAATTTAGCAAATCTACACTTGTACCTTTAAAAATATTAATTTTTAAAATGACTTTGTCGTTAATTTGTAGGAATCAGTTTTATTACACACCATAAAGCCTTTTGAACAATATTTGTTCGTCGGCCATTTCAAAATATTTGTTCGTCGGCCATATTTAAATTCTACATTCGAAGAACGCATAAGACGGCAGATGATTATTTTTTTTTTTTTTTTTTTTTTCGCTTCTTAAACGAGTTAACCGCGCTTGGTCTCCTTTAGATGGAAGAATCATTTGTTATCCCACGACAAACCCGAACGAACGGTTGGAAGGATAGAAAATATCTGTGTTGCTTAGTGTTTCTAACCATCCATTGCCGTCTATATCTTCACGCACGGTTACGCAATAAATCCGAGTATCTACAGTCTACAGGAAAGGAGTAGGTAACGAGTTGACAAAAACTACCTTTGACTTTCCATCTCGGGAATACTGGAAAGAAGCCAAACAGCTGACGCTTTTCCTTAGGAAAAATCCAGCTGCAATCCCAGTTCCTTCTAACTTTTACTTCTCTTTTGTTTTTTCTCTTTCTCTTCTCTACAAATTTTAACGAAAATCTACAGTAAAATGAACTATAATTTAAAACTCGTATATATATATTACCGCTCTTATCCGAGTTCTAAAGTCTGCAGTGTGAAAAATCGCTACCAGTTTGGGTTATATAGGTTAAGCGCACTGTAAACAGTGCAATCAAAACAGAACGTTTTACTTCTCGTTAAAAAGATAAATGGAATCTACGACATTACTTCTTCGCACTGAAGAGAATCGTTTGTCATTTATTTTTGTTGCACTTAAATAAAACATCGGCTTAACGTCTTAATACGTATATAAAAATTTATATTTTAAATATCTTTACTTATAAAACTTATATTATTTTTATTTAAAAAAAAAATAAAAAATAGCAAAAATCTGCTGACGAGCGTAACAGGAGAAATTTTTATCGTTTGCTTACTAAAGCACATTTGAAATTCAATGCGGACCAAGTATATTTTGAGGGCTTGACAGGAAATTTTATTTTGTTTTTTTTTGGAATTTTAGATTTCGTTTCTCCCTTCTCCATTTTTTTTTTTTTTTGGTTTCTCTTGTCCGATTCGTAAAAGTTGCATAAATTTGGACACGTTTCGCTCGAAAAACTACGCAATCCAAACAAGCGTAACGTTAACAGTACGAAGAAATTGCATTACATATTAATAGAGTTTGCTAACAACAAATAAATATGTTCCCAATGCTACTAGATAGAAATCAGATGAAGATAACATCAAATCTAATTTTATTGTTATCTAGTAGTGACAATAAAAGAAAATGTCTATATATATATATGTCGACTTTTCTTAGACGATCGTTAAATTATCCAAGCAAAAATTGAAGAAGGATAATTAATTCTTTTCTCTAATTAAAGGAAAAAAATTCGCGTGTCAGAATTTCAACTGTAGATTTAATTTTACGTTAATTCTTTTTAAATTCTTTAAGTGCAAATTTAGTTAGTTAATTAATGTTTTAATTGTTACCATTTACAGAAACGAAGAAGAAAAATCTTTATTCTTTATCAAATATTGTTTGGAAACGATAAAGATGAGTTTGTTTTCGATTGATTCCTATGGAAAACAGCTTGATTAAATGTGAAGTGCTCGCTCAGAATACATATTACTGAATAACTCCAGAAATTCAATAAATTGGAGACATTTTCTTATGCTAATTCCCATTCTGTGGCAAGAGAGAATTGGAAAAAAAAAAGAAAAGAAGAAGAAAAATCAAGACCGATAAGGAATTCAGCAACAAATATTTTTTTGTTATCACTTTAAATTCTTTATCGCCATCCTGTTTCTTTTCTATTTTCTAATCTCAAAGATTGAATATCTTTCTTTCTTTTCTTTAAACTATTTTCGATCTTAAACTTTTACATTTTCGTCCATTAAATATATTATCTATTAAAAATTTTATTGTGGATAAAATTTATTTTAAAGACGAAAAATCTCGAGTATATAATAAAAATAATAATAATAACGGATGATTTTGCTACTTAATTAACGAGAGAAAACTCGGTTAATTGCACTAGAATATTGGGTTAAAGTTCAAACGTTATCATAATACAAAAGTGGGTTTTCTATGATTGATACGAGACCTTTCTACTCAATCTCGCAGCATCCGTTAGACATATACAGTTGTATCGATTTTTATTCTATTTTTAGAGAACTTTATAGGTCATTACGGTTATCTAAGGTAGAAAAAAAAAATGTTTATAATTTACTTTAATTACTTTTTCCTTTGATAAAAATGAGAATTTTTACGATTTTCTGGCGTTTTATTGCAGCCGACAGGGACTTTCAGAACGATAAAAAATGATGTCGGAGGAGGAGTGGAGGTTGGACGTGGGTCGTTTACCGGACATCGAAAGACGTATGACGTCAAAAGAAAAAGACAAAGAAGAGAAACGAACGAGTAATGTGTCAAGATACTGAATGTGTATGGACAGATAGAATGACACGGCTAGCTCACTCAGTCTCATTGAGTTGTTTGTTCTCCACTTGGTGTCAGTCGCTTGTCGTTCCATTCTGCCACTTCACGCGACAAAACTCACATCCATTTTAGATAATATTCTGTTTTTACAACTTTGGCTTCTTTTAAACTTTTTCTTCTTCGTCTTCTTATCTTTCTATTCGACATCGAAACTTTCCAAATAATCCTCCAAAACTTTAATTTTAAACTCTGTTTATTTATTTAAGTTTTAAAAACAAAAACAACTAGAGTTATTGGAAAAATTTCCGTAAAGCGCGCTTCGCTGCCATGGCTCCAACCATCAGGCGAAGACCGCTTTACAGGCACTACTACTATTTCTATATTTAAAAGTTAAAATAAAAATTAAATTTTGTTTACCACGTAACATTTTTAATCTGGTGAGAGAGTAAACATGTTAAATTATTAAATTGTAATTCTTATAAGTTTAATTTTGATGTTTTATTCATTTTATATATACTCATCTTGAATCTTAACTATTAGGTTTTCTTGGTCATTCGAGTCACATATATTCAAGAGACCATGTAAGAAAATTAAATATCGACTTATTTTTATTTTTGCAAGTTCGTAGCTTGGTTCCATATTTATTTCATCAGCTTAGGTCAACATGTTCCAAATTTAATCCCATCTTTATGTGTTTGGTAATACAACTTTCGGTATTATTAACTCTGCAGTCATGTATCGTAAAGATGAAACCCACAAGAATGATTTCCCACTGGACAAAAAAAAAGAAAAGAAAAAAGTACAACAGACGGTAAGACAACGGCTCAAAACGCAAATATATTGTTGCATTTATGAATAAAGATAACTCCATACGAAAATAATTCCATAAATGACGAAATTAACGAATTTATAAGCCATTAATCACGTTGGAAGTTCGAGAAAATTCTAACATGTCGCCGTGGAAAATCTCATATTTCACGTTTAGATATTCATACTGAGTACTTCTCACCGAAAGATATCGTATTTGCAACTGTTCAGTAAGCAAATTTAGCAATTTTCCAAACCGAGCAAGATGGATTTAGATCAAAATAAAGAGAAAGTGAGAGAGAGAATTCTCCTTATTTCCAACAATCGACTAGGTTACCATGGCAACAAGGATGCAGCAATAATGCCCACTATAAAAATACAAGAATAAAATGATCCAATTCCTTTACCAGAAATGTGTCTCATCTCATATTGGTTATATAGTTGCAAGATTTTATTTTTCACTCACGTATATATATCATTTTAAATATTTTATTTTAGTAGGCACCGCGTGAACTTTTCGCAAGAGCTTATGATATCGTGAATCAATTGAATGGAAGAGCTTACTAAGTGTAAAAAGGAGAAAAACAATATACTGTAGTATCCAAAAACCATCACAACTTTTAAATCACGAGTTAAAATATAAAGTTTTTAAACTGATTCTACAGAAAGTTCTCCTTTTTTTGAGTATTCTAAGTTTTTAGTTGTAGGAGTTGTAATATAATAAATTTTTATTTGCATAATATTCAAGAAAAACTGTATTTTTTGTCAATATTTTAACAAGCATAATTTTATATATATTTTTTCTTTCTATATTTTGATTTTACTTTCTTATTTTCCACAGTTTTATTACGTTTTATGAGAAAAACAGTATGAGAACTGTCAAATCGTGATAAATCTGTTTTCATCTTACTCGCAAGATATTGATAAAACTCGATGATGCGGATAGAACAGAACATAAAATTTAATACAATAAAATTATTTGTAATCGCATCTTACTCCATTTTGTTTTGGTATATCTACACGAGAGAATTGTATATGAAGATGTTCCAGATGAAATTTCTCAATTCAGTTTTCTATGGGTAATTTCGCTAACTGTAAGCTATTGAATTTTCCTTTCGCTCTTGTGAACATCAAGCGATTAAAGGCAATTAAGTCAATCTTTCGATGACACGAAATGGAGAAAATTCTGCTTTGTTAGGGGAATTCTTCCATCTTCGATTGTTCTGAATAGTTTATAGCTCAACAGCTATATTCCTGCCATCGTATTTTCTAGATGAGTAGTTCGAATAGGCCTTTTATTCGCTTTGAACTGTTGTGCATACAGGCGTTTAATGCGCTACTATATATTCAAATAATCGTAAAACTATAAAATTTTATCGACATTTCAACACTTTCTCTCGCGATACAAAACGGGAATTTTTGACGAACTTACGAACTTTACGTGCCAAACAACAATTTAAACGTTTCTCCTAATCTCGACAATACGGAACTTATTATTAGTGTGAAAGGTTGATAGATGGTTTGTGGAGGAATTAAAGTTATCTCGTGATAATTAATTAGAATACTCCTTTCTCTAAACCGCTTAATCCAATTATAAATCATTAATCTTACGCATAATCAATCTCGACAGCTTATTAACCGATATACACCAGACGTGTAACTGTTTAAAGTTACAAACTTTAAAGCTTCTGAAACAACGGAATATTACTTAAATTGCAACTTATTTTCATTGCCATATACAGATAACATAAATATTTACGATAAGCTAGTGAAGGGCGCAAAGAGAGGGGAAAAAGGAAAAGAAACGATGCATAGGGAAAAATGGATGAATACAAGAAGTGGAGATACGCGAGGAGAAAATTGGAAGAGCACAAAGAGTACAGGGGAAAGGAGGTAAACAAGAAGAAAAGTAAAGATACACAAAGAGGTATAAAAAAAAGGAGTAAAAGTGAAGAGATATAAGGAGATAAACCTCTTTCCTTATATACGATAAATTTACTCGATTTTATTTAACTTTACCCAATAAAAAAAAAATATATAATCCAAGTTTCCTGTGGGAAGAGATTGTTATCTGCCCACCATCATTTGGCTCGTTTGTTGATTGGTACTGTATTTTTTTTTTCTAACTGGCTTAACTGTTTTATTTTTCCACCAACACTTTATCCAATTACAAAACTTTAGAAAGTAGTTTATCTAGAAACGATTTGTGACATCACAAGTTTCTAGCAAGTTTTTGCATACAAATGAATACATTTTCTTTCCTTAAAACATGCAGATGTTTAGTGTGATGCACGATCCGTATCATCTGTTCCAACAACCACGTGTTGAAAAGCACTAAAATCTTAAGATAAAAGTTTTATTTTCGGTATTAAAACAGTAATAAAATTTCAAGAATTTATATATTTTTCTTCCTGTTCTTATATCAACTCCAAGGAAGTTTAGAAAAGGAAAAAAAAATCGAATGAAAAATTGGCTCCATCTGTCGATAATTACGCAAATTAAAAGAAAATTTTGCGGATTTTTTTCCCTTCTTTCCTAAACAAAATCTGTAACGTGTAAGAAGGAAGACTGCAGTGCCAAGTTTTATCGAATGAAAAATTGGCTCCATCTGTCGATAATTAAGCAAATTAAAAGAAAATTTTGCGGATTTTTTTCCCCTTCTTTCCTAAACAAAATCTGTAACGTGTAAGAAGGAAGACTGCAGTGCCAAGTTTTAAATTGATCAAAAGAAAAGTGAGACAGTGACTTAACGCACTCAGACACTGAAACAAGTAGAAAAACGATTGTTTTGATCAAAATTGCTATTCTATAATCGTGACTCTCTTAATGGTTGTTTCTGTGTAACTAGATGGGAGTTGGTCTCTTCTATTTCTTTATCTATTGATTGGATAGAGTCGATGGATCTCAATCTTTCCCATTGATTTCCTAGCCAGTTAAACAAGGTTAGATATCAATTTCCATCCCAGTAATTGTTTTTCTTTTTTATTTATTCCTGGCATTGTTTGTTAGATTCAATCCAACTGCTGTAGATTAATGACCTACTGCTTTTTAAACATTATAAAAGAAGCAAACTTAAAATTGTTCTCAAACTTATGCAAGTAGCAAACAAGAAAAAAAAATAAAAAAGCACGAAAATTGAAAGTCTGTACACATATACAAAAAAAAAAGTAAGCGTAAAACTCGATCATTAATCATTGTTTTCATTCCTAATCTCTACACTTTCTAAAAATGCCACATGACAAGTTTGTAGCATTTTCTATTGGATAAAATTCTTGCAATTTTCTTTTCCACTTCTAAATTAATTTCTTTGCTTTTAGAGTTAAAAAAAAATTTTTCTTGTTCGGTAGACAGGTTAAAAATTTCTCTCAGCGATTTTCTAAATATAATCTTATTGTTCGTTAAATATTTAAACGTTCTGGGAAGCTTTCTGGTATATATATATATATTAACAATCGTTCTCGACCGTTTAACCGTGATTAATAACCTATGTATATAAAAAAAAACAAAACAAGATTGCGGACGGACAGCCGAATAATGGAAATTTAGATTTATAACTGTCGAACGACTAAAAACGAAAAAGTAGAGAGAGAAAACTATAAAGTAAATCTATTAAAGAGTGATTAATCTTGCTCACTAAAGACACTTTGGCGTGACTAAGGATTAATATCGCATAAAAGTCCTGCTTCATAATTGTTGCACAGTATCCATAAATATTGCATGAAATTCGTTTCTTAGAAATCTCTCTAATTACATTTATATATATTTCGAAAATTTAGATTCTACTTAGTGTTTTGAAAGATGATAAAGATAATAATATTTTAAAATATTCATTAAATTTCTTGTATAAGGAAGGAAGTTTAAAAGCTGTCTTTTAGAATAGATGGTAAGTTTTCGTGTTATTTTTCTCTTTCTCTCTCTCTTATATTTGACCTATAAAAATATTCTGAATTAATAAAGTATTTTTCACAGTTTTGCGTTATAATGATAATAATTATGACATAATAATTGGATATGTGAATAATAAATGGTTTCTGATGTAATTACTTCTAACAGCAAGCAATGAAAAAACTTCGAGTTGCTAACATTGTTGCGTCACTGAAACCAAGAAAACGTAACAATGTTGGTATTTATGCAAGTATAAAGAACACATGCATTGTTTAGTTGTATAGGAATTTATTTTTTTATTATCATTCAATTAAATGAAATAAATAAAATTTTTTGTTGAATTATAACAATATGACGATGTAATAATTGGCTACTCTGTAATAGTAGTTACAAATGTAACCGTCTCTGATTACAATCAATGAAAGAAATTCTCGTTGTCCACTTTGTTGTCACAAAACTCGAAAAGATGAACGTAATAATGGTGATAACTTTTTGCAAATACAGCGAATTCATTAGCATTATTACGTAATACACAGAAGTGAATTTGCGTATAAGTTAGACAAGCTATAGCTTAGGGCCTCATGTTATAAGGAGCTTCGTGCTTCATTAAAAAAAATATATTTAATGCATTTGAGGGGCCTCTTAAATGTTATAGCTTAGAGGCCACAATATTATCAAATCCTTATACTGTATATGCATTTAATAAATTATTCAGTTAAATGAATTTAAATACATTTTTATAGTTTCGAGTTGTAACAATATTACGACGTAACAATTGGCTATTGCGCAATAACAGTCTGTGATGTAACTGTCTCGGATTACAACCAATGAAAAAACTGCTACCAACATTACATCATAAAATTAAAAAAAGCTGAAGTAGTGGCGGCAATAACTTTTTACAAGTATAGCGAAATCATCATCATTGTTACGTTATATTTAAATTATTTTTTATAATCATTCAGAGAAAACTGCTACCAACATTACATCATAAAATTGAAAAAAGCTGAAGTAATGGCGGCAATAACTTTTTACAATTATAGCGAAATCATCATCATTGTTACGTTATATTTAAATTATTTTTTATAATCATTCAGTTAAACGAATTAAATAATTAAACACACTTTTTATGATTTCGAATTTTAATAATATTACGACATAACAATTGGATATTGCGTAATAATAATAATAATAATAATCCATGACGTAACTGATAAAAATCGATGAATGTCACGCTACCAGCATTTTCGTTGCAACAAATAAATTCAGTAAGTTTTGTGTGCAGAAAAACTCAATCTTTAAAAATATTTTATAAACCGAATTGTAATTTTTATTCAAGTTTAGTTTTTAGTGACTAGTAAACATCGTAAAGAAAGTGTTTTAATTTAAATTAAACTGTTAAACGTCGTTTTGATGATTTATGCCAAGGAAATTCTATCGACGATGAATAGATAACCAATTTATCAACTTATAAGACATGTAAGCTGTCCTTCAGGACTTCTTCAGATAACGCTTTGTCTGCAAGAGGATTGATTACGGTCACAACACCCTAAAGATCACCCAATCTAATCAAATAAGAATGAAACAATCACATTCTTTCCTCTCTTCCCCATTTTTAATATTAACGAATGCAATAACAACAGCCATCGATCAACAAAATTTCAATTAATTTTCTTTATAAATCTCATCAAAATTTTTAAGAAGATATATCTTCTTATAAAAATTCTAGCGTATATAATATATAATTTTTGTAAATTAGTTATTTTAAAATTTATCATCTTTATATACGATATTTTAAAAAATTTTAATTTTTTACCTTAAAAACAGACGATAAAGTAGAGGTTGCCATATTAGCTTCTGAAGCGCCTCCTCAAAATTTAATAAAAATTAATAATGGTTAAATAATCCCGTCAGTGCTACTTCTCTCGTTAATAATGCTCCAGTTCTTTGTATGAAAAAAAAAAAGTCGAGATGAGAGGCATTAAAGTAGTCTATAGAGAAAATTAATTTCGCTTTCATAATGTTCAGAAAATAAAAGGAAACGCATTTGTGTAAACAACAGTTTCTTTCTAAGTATCGGCACCTTTGTCATCAACCTTAGTCGATAGCTAACACATAAGATGCAATACCCGAAAGTCTCTTTGATGTGAAACTAACGCAAGAAGATGCTAATTAAATGTTAAAAAAAAGGGGAGTTTAAACCAGTTAATCGATACTTCTCCTAGAGTAAAGATTAACATTGCTCTTCAAGCTGTTATTTTTTGCCTTTTAACACCTATATAAATATTAATGGATTAACATTAAGCTCTGTTACTTTTTCTCAATTACTTTTTTACGTTGGTTAAAAAATTGTAAATATTTATTCCTTACAAGGAATAATTAACGTGTTTCAAAAATAACAAGCAACAAAAATTAACTATCAGTATTTTTAATCAATTACTTTTTTTACGTTGGTTAAAAAATTGTAAATATTTATTCCTTACGGGGAATAATTAACGTGTTTCAAAAATAACAAGCAACAAAAATTAACTATCAGTATTTTTAATTCGTAAAATGAACTTAATCGGATTAATTTTGGCGCTAATTAAAGGCATAATTAATCTGAAAACTTGTTACAAACTGAGACCGGAAACGTTCATCATCTAAGAGAGACAAGTCTCGTTCCACTTACAAGCTACCGATTGTGTCGCCTCTACCGTTCATTAATGTAACTTCCTATCCGATACGCCGAGGAATTCGTTAATAATGCTTTTGCGTTTTGTGAAATAAATAAAAAAAAAAAAGTCGAAATTTTATATTCTAATTATACTGAAACGGATGATCTTTTCTCCCTCTGTTCTATTGTTCGACACGCATCAGTTACTTATTCCGGAGACATCAACACTTCTCATTATCATTCGGAATTAAGTTCAGTCTCACTTGGGTAGGATGCAAATCCTTGTTTCATCCCGGGATTTGTCAACTGTGCATATAGTTTGGTTCATATTTTACGAGAAAATTCCTCTTAATTTACTACTTATCCATGATTAACGATCAAGGCTAAAACAATGGAATTATCAGCAGAAGAAAACTTTAATAACCTTTCTTCTGCAACAGGAACAGCAGAGAATCCAACAAAAAAAAAATTACTTAAAACCCCCTAGCGGTCAAAAACTTCCAAAAATAATGACGTAAGAGGAGAGCAGGACTAAAACAATGGAATTATCATCAGAAGAAAACTTTAATAACCTTTCTTCTGCAACAGGAACAGTAGAGAATCCAACAACAAAAAAAAATTTACTTAAAACCCCCTAGCGGTCAAAAACTTCCAAAAATAATGACGTAAGAGGAGAGCAGCCTGAAAAATGATGTAAAATTTATAACTTTTTCCCATACAACTGGACTTTTATTAAATTTATCATCCCTTATCCACTTTCGTTTACCTTTCTCGATTATTTTCTGAATCTTTCTTGTCTTCTTCGCTTTTTTAATTATATTTAGTCGAAAAAATATGAAGTAAAAATGCCAATAAATGGTTTTTATTCTCTTAAAAAAAGGAAATTTTAAACGGAGGACCATATACGTGCTCACGAATGAGAGAGAATAAGAGACTTAAAATATAATACTAAAAGCTGTTAAAAGTTTTATCTGGGGATACTTTTAAACCTATAAAGAGTTATAAAATGAAAAGAAAAATTAGATAGTCTAAGCCAAGAACAGTCGGGCCTATTTACGAGTTTGGAGTAATCTTCGCATCACACACCAGAGATGACTGTATTGGGATGTAACGACCCTTTCTAACATCTTCGGTCGCTATGGCAACCGGAGTCTAGTGACATTTTCGTGACATCCAGCTCATCTTCGCAGATGATGTTAAGAAACTAGGTTAAGGAGATATTGCGGAATTGAAAAATTCCCCGGAGAACTTCCATATTATAGATATATGAATTCTGTTCTGTATCCAGATAACATCTTTAATATCCATTTCGAATATTGAAAAAGAATTTATTTTTTTACTTTTTTTTTATCATTTTACTTCAGCATTCGAATCGCGAATATCGTTATCGAAAATTTGCTTCCTTTAACTTTTGAATTCGCGAACAAATTTGCGGGCGATTAATAACTCCGAATACGCGTAGAAATTTTATTTAATTCGCAAATTTCTCTCGAAACAACCGATTGTGTCGCCTCTACCGTTCATTAATGTAACAAGTATTAAACGTATCGGGAATACTAAAAGCTATTTTCTTAAGCTCAAATTTTTCTTTTTAGAGCAGTAAAAAAGTTTACATATGTAGTTATTTAGATTGCACGTCTCTTGTTCTCTCTCCCTCACTCTCCAGTTGCCAATTTAAAAGCTTTCAAAAAAAAAAAAAATTCAGCCAGAGAATCATCCGTTTTCTATCCTTCATCAGTTTTTCTCTATGCAATCAGATCAGAGCAGCTGAAAAATTCAGCCATAGAATCATCCGTTTTCTATCCTTCATCAGTTTTTCTCTATGCAATCAGATCAGAGCAGCTGATTCCATAATTTCATTTCTCACCTCCTCCAATCGATAAACTTACATTTTCATCTTTGGTTTCGGAATGTCTCGAATTTCTAAAAATTCTCGAATCTCTAACTTTTACTTGTGGGTAGACAATTGGTCCTGAGATAAAGTGATTTCGAAAAGAACACGAGAATTCACTTTTGCGTATCACTTCTGGCCGCAATGTGCTGAGAGAGCAAACACTTTTGATCTCATTTTGTTTGTTATTGCTGAAACGATTGTCTTGTTTGTTATAGACCATGATTCTTCTTTCGTTTCCCTTTTCTTCTTCTTCTTCTTCTTTCGCACACACACACACAGACTCACACAACCAGCTAAACTTTTTCTATTATCTTCCAGTTAAACAGATTTTTGGAATCTCGAAAGGAATAAAATAAAATTTCCAATTTTCTCTCCAGTTTTGTATTGCTTTTTTCTTATTCTCCCGGCTCCTCAAAGTAATCTAAATACCATCCTGAGGAGTTAAAATTTAAAAATTAATTAATATTTAAATTTTTTTACTCCTGCTGATCAAAAATCCATAATTTCGACACTGATGCGATGCTAGGAGAGAGAAAAAAAAAAACAGTTTCCAATATATCAGAGAAGGAAGAAAAGAGAAGATTAAATTATCGTCGCATCTAGGTTGATTTTTCAATTGATAGAAACAAGTATCAAGTGGAAGATTGATTCAAAATTGCAAGAATAAAAGCAAAATATCAGGAAAGTCGAACCTAACCAACAACATATCGATCTTCTTGGAACGGGAAGTGTTTTCAATTTTGTAGTGATATATCAAACTGGATAGTTTCTTCGGGACAATGGCATCTTTAAAATGGTGCTTTCCCCTCAGAAATTTCATTCTGAATCGGTTATAAAATTTTTTTCTATATTTTATGAATAAAAACGGATCTTTTCTGACTTATATGATCCGGTGAAAAGGTGTGAATCCAAGCAAGAAAAAAAAAGTTATTGATGAAGTCGCACACACACACACACACACACAGACTCACACAACCAGCTAAACTTTTTCTATTATCTTCCAGTTAAACAGATTTTTGGAATCTCGAAAGGAATAAAATAAAATTTCCAATTTTCTCTCCAGTTTTGTATTGCTTTTTTCTTATTCTCCCGGCTCCTCAAAGTAATCTAAATACCATCCTGAAGAGTTAAAATTTAAAAATTAATTAATATTTAAATTTTTTTACTCCTGCTGATCAAAAATCCATAATTTCGACACTGATGCGATGCTAGGAGAGAAAAAAAAACAGTTTCCAATATATCAGAGAAGGAAGAAAAGAGAAGATTAAATTATCGTCGCATCTAGGTTGATTTTTCAATTGATAGAAACAAGTATCAAGTGGAAGATTGATTCAAAATTGCAAGAATAAAAGCAAAATATCAGGAAAGTCGAACCTAACCAACAACATATCGATCTTCTTGGAACGGGAAGCGTTTTCAATTTTGTAGTGATATATCAAACTGGATAGTTTCTTCGGGACAATGGCATCTTTAAAATGGTGCTTTCCCCTCAGAAATTTCATTCTGAATCGGTTATAAAATTTTTTTCTATATTTTATGAATAAAAACGGATCTTTTCTGACTTATATGATCCGGTGAAAAGGTGTGAATCCAAGCAAGAAAAAAAAAGTTATTGATGAAGAATCTGTGATGAGAAAAGAGACACAGAATTTGTAGAAACTGCTGACTAGTCTCTCTTTCTTTATTAAATCCAAATCCACTCGCACTTAAGATGGATAGATTTTTCTCTTTCTTAAAATGAATGGTTGTAGTTATTTGATTGACTACGAGTCTGCACTTCTGATTAAATTTTAGAAAGTAACGACCTGGAGAAGAAAAGCGTTCGATCGAAAACTTCTATCGAAGCAAAATAAATCGGGAAAATTTTTTTTTGGCAATAATTACTTCCTAAAAATGACTATTTGGAGTCGAAATTGTTAAGTAAATTTATTATTGATCGCAAATTTATGTAGATCGTACAACAGGGTAAGTTGAGATCATCTATTTGAACTTTGAGAGTTGGAGAAATTAATCATTAAATATAATTGTTTAAGGCTCCGAAATTAAAATTCGTGAAATTTCAGAAATTCTCTCGAAAATTACTAATTTATCAGTTATGTAGAAGGTCACCGTGAAGGATCTTGATGAACTGTTCTAAAAACAGAATCAGTTTGTTGTTAAATAGTATAGTTTGTGATTTAATTAAATCTTATTTTACAGATTTTTGGAGAGTTTATGGCTGAAAGACAGATTCCTTCTGGCATAAAAGATCCTTTCAATCTTACTCTCACTCCTTTCAAGCGATATTCGCGTAACCGAAGGCCTTTAGAGGAATGCTTCCAGCTCGAAGACAAAATATATGAAAGAGCACCAGAAACGATTTATCGCCAGAAAACTGCGCCAAAATGTCTTCGGGATATACCTTCCAATCTGTTAGTGCTTCCTGAAGAGTTTGATGCGCCTGCAAGACTTCCTCCTCTACCTCCTCCACCGTCAGGACCTGGCATATCTATAGAGCTTAAAGGAAGATGGCACAGAAAAGATCCAAATCTACAAGAAGATCCTTTCAATCTGCATTTTCGTCCGTTCCATCGATATCGCTGCAGTCGCACTCCTCTGGACCAGCATTTAGATCGGCTGGTGAAACCGTACAACTCTAGACCTACTCACAAACCTATCCACTTCCTCACAACCTTCAGGAATCCTTTCGATTGCTATCTGTGGACTTTGGAGTATCTACAACCTCAAAAACATGAAAAGTATCGAATCAACCAAGACATTCGAATGCGTAGATGCGTCTACGATACCTTCTTCGATTTTAACACAGATGGCGTTCACGAAATATGGCCCAAGAGGGGTTTCGTGGGAAGAATGTAAAATGCGAAAAATAAAAATGGCACGACACGCAAACGGGGACAAAAAACAGCAAATTCGATTTTAAAATATAGTAAGAACAACTATAATATAAAAATAAAATTTACTTCTACTGAGAGGCTCCATCATGTTGTAAAAACGGATAGAATTACCAAAAAATAATTAAAGATTTACAACGAAGAAAATATTCGAGAACTATATCCATGTTTATTTTTATTGAATTTCTGAAACTAAGTTCTGTTTACAATAAAAACAGAATGCAATTTTGTAGCAAGAATCTCTTTCGATTCTTCTGTAAATAGCATTTTCCAATTTTTACTTCCATTGGATAACACTATTACAACATCACGAATTTTTTTTTTATCGCAATCGAATAATTTCGCAACGATTTTTGCTCCTTTTTTTATATACCAATACGCATTCCCAAGAATATTTTTACATCGTTTTTTCCCATTTCGGCAATTCCACGTATAAAATAACCTATAATTCGCAACTTAAAAACTTTTAAAGCTTCCAAGCAACATCATCTCCATCCCGCACTACATCCGATACTGCAAAGTTCTTCATAAAACATTTATACTCTTTCTTGCACGGTTGTTATATAATTTTTAGCAAATATATATCGAACCTTTACCGTGTTCTCTGAGTAGATTGAGGATTTTAAGTCTAGGATTTTTTCCTCCCTCTTCTCCTCTAACCAAAAATCGATATAGAAGTGTTTTCTCGCGATATGGATGGAATTCCAAATTGGGTACACGGTTTCCTCTGCTCAGAAGATATTCGTACCACTAAAAATAGTGAAAAATTTGCTTTTAAAAAATTCAGGATGTCACATATCCTACTTTGGAGTGAAGCATCCCTTGGCATAACTTTTCTAGAGATACGCTCCAGTAAGCAGGAATATTTTTCGCCGTCAGTTTTCGGTTATGATGGATGTCATGTCGCCACTCCCTATTGACAACACGGGAAAAAAGTTCAGTGTAAAGTTTATTTACCATCCGTCAATAACGACAAAACTTGTGTAAGGATCGAAGCTGTAAAGGGATATGGGAATCTTCTATTCATTCGCTACACAACCAAACACGGAATCGATACTGTGGACACACTAAAGATCTCGTCTCTCCTCCGATAAATTTATTCTTAAAAATATTTTCTTGTTACCTTTCCTCTTACCAGACAAGTTGAAAAGGTTATACACAGCTGTTAAACTTATCACTACAGGGAACGTTATGCAGATATATATAGTTACAAAGAAAACTTACCGTTATTTCAGTTCTGCGCTTTTTCTTTTTAAACAAAAAAAAAAACATCCGGATGATGATAAAAAAAGATTTGGGAATATTAAAAATAAACATAATTTAGCAGTCTGTAGTCATTTTCTGCTTCCTTTCTTCCCAGAAAACCTTTTAAACGGTTTAAATTCTTCCACTCTCAACTCCCATTAGGGAATTTCTAAAGGTCAAACAAAGTATCTGAAGAAGAAATGGGAAGTTTTTATGTTTTTCCTGCTTCTGATTGCATAACTGAAAGGTTATTAGGAATGTATAAAAATTTGCTTTAAATGCAAAAAGCTTTTTGGGAAAATTGAAGGATTATTTGTTCCATTTAAAGATGGGGAAAAAAAAAATATATATAAATATAAAACTGGTATTTCCAATTTAAAATATTGCTTGTTGATGTTAAGAAGTGCGTCAATATTTAATTACTTATATGTATAATTTTTTGTTTGGAACAGCTGCACTTGCGGATAGAATGGGAGACTGGAATTTCTTTAAGCGATGTAAACAGGATTTAGTAAGTAAGATGAACTTATGCGATCTTTCACAGTCAGTTGTAGGAAGTTGAGCGTGATGTTTGCGCACCAGAATGGAATTTTTCTGCAAATCCTTCTCTACCATCGACCCAGCAAACGGTTAAATCCCATCAAACCATAACTGTTCTAGACAAAAATGACGACAAAACGCAGAGAAAAATCTCTTTTAAGTATCTCCGTTTGGCACAATTTTTACTTTTAAACCATAAAAATTCGTCTCTTTTATTTTTTCTCGAATGTTTCGCCAATGTTTAAATTCTCGAAAGTGTGTTACATTGATTTGTGCTACAAACTCGAAAAAAAACTTTTTTTTCTTATCTTTTTGAGGTTTTGAATGAGGAAATTGGTGCAATATCCGCATACATGCAACAGTTTCGGAATGAATTTTGTATTGGTATTCTAGAGCGCTTAACATGCAAATAGGTCGATCTGATGCAATATTTATTCAGTTTATATTCCCTATTAAACAAGGAGGACAATGTTTTCGCGTATTCAAATTACGGGCAATCGTTTAAAGTTAATTGGAACATGTTCAAAATTCGATCTATAATCTTTTAAACATACGAACTGCGGCTTTACTCTCTTGTTAGCGTAATGGATAGAATCTCTGACACTTTAGAAACAACTATTAATGAATCTGAGGCGAGAAAGGATTACCATTCTCCATTCCGAGACAAAATAGAAACTGTACAATCACATTTACACCTTCCCTGATAAAGAAAAATTGATAAAAATCTGACGTCCAAGTTTGTTTACTTTATCGGACTTTCAGGAGTCGAAAAATTCTCACTGAATGGATTAAATCTTTCACAAAAAAGGGATTAAAATCGTCGAATAAAGTTCAAAACTTCGTACTAAATATCTGAAAGACGATGATACGCTCGTTGCTATCTACAAAATCTATTATCGTGTGCCATAAAGTAATGGAGAAGAGTTGTTTCTTTTTCGTTACATTATCATGTTCTTAATATTAGATACGTCTATTTAAATAATATAGTAAGTAACACGAGCGTTTACTTACGTCATATATTTTTAATGCATCTTCTGGAAGATGTAAATCTGGAACAAAGAAATCTTTTGAATTACTTAAATTGCCTACATCACTGCGAGACACGACAAAAAAACAAAAGACGTGCTAGAATTCCTACTTTTATTATAGTAGACATAATTATACTCGATATTCGTCAACATACTCTTATTTTCTACACTAATTGCCGTTGACTTAATATTTTGTTTTTCCTCCTTTCAAACATATAATTAGTGTATTATAGAAATCGATTAATGATCGACACTTCCAAAAATAGAAAAAAATCGATCGAGTTCGATTTATAGCTAAGTCTGCAGAGATATAATAAACACTCGAACATCACAGGCTCTCTAAATCGTGATTAAAAATGATAAAAATCTATTTTATCTTTACGTTGTAAATATTATTATTGTTATTTTTTTCTTATCAACAACATTTATCGCCAAAAGATAGTTTCATAACATCGCCATTCTGATTAAAAGTGTAAGATTGGTGTTTTTCTTTTTATACGCCTGAGAAATTTTTTTTTGCAACTATATTTTTGCATTTCGTGAAGACACTGTCAACATTATTCTCTATATACTGAAGAAAATCGCTCAGTGATATTTCTGCTGGCATAAAAATATCAATCTTGCTTTCGTTGGTATTTTTTTTGCAACTATATTTTCGCATTTCGTGAAGACACTGTCAACATTATTCTCTATATACCGAAGAAAATCGCTCAGTGATATTTCTGCTGGCATAAAAATATCAATCTTGCTTTCGTTTGTCATGCGAAACCATACCGCATTTCCAAATATAAATCACTTCGATCTTCAACGGTGGTAATCATGCAACCTAAAAAAAAAATCTTTTTTTACAATGTTTTTGTTTGCAATAATAATAATGAGTAAAGCGGTAAAAAAAAATCTTCAGTAAAGAGGAATAAAAGTAAAATTATAAAGCTGCAAATTTCTTGTTAGATAAGGAAGTTCTCATAGAAAAAAAACATACACGTGGATTTAAGTTCTTCGATCAGATTTATCGAAGTTTCTTCTTGATCATTATATCGACTTTTTTAACACGGGTGAAACATTCTTTGCAACTTACTGTGTTGTACTTACAAAAAAAAAACACCTTTAAAAGTTCCTATAAACAAAATAAAAATTATTTGAATTAAATTTTATTTTTTAAGGTTTTTGATTGTCAGTTAACCTTCCAATAAACCTCTTATATTTAGTGGAACAATACTGAAGATAAGAAAAACACTTTTTTTTCTGTTTCTTGCAAGATTATCAGTTTTAACTTTGCTATAAATCTGAACTGGGCCATCCAGTTATATTTACTGGAGGAGCTGGAAATGATCCACAGTAAACATTTTTATTATTATTTGTTAGACTTATAAAATCGTGACTGCACAATCTTTTCCTTCAGTACTCATCTTAATGTACTCTATAAATTTCGAGTATGTGTAAAGAGGTTATTGTGTAACGTGAACGTTCATCTTATGAGAATCCTTAACATCGTAATATTGGATTATGAAACCATAAATTTATCTTGGAACGTCTTTTACCAAAACAGAAATTTACTTACATGCAATATGGATGATATCCTATGATGCATTGTTTATCCGAGAATATGGTATAAAGATGAAAATTGTAATGAATGATTATGGTGCAATAAATAAGACTGAGGAGAACCATATGTGATATTGATGAAAAATGTTTTTGTGATAACTATAAATCTGTTGTAATTGCATAAATAATAACTTTGCTAAAATTCTAAAATTTTTCCATAAATCTTTCCATGTTCCATATAAAGGAAATAAAAATTTTTTCTTAATAACATGCAATTTTCAATATTGAATGCAGCATTCGTGCTTAGAACGTTTTATTTATATTTTTTGATAGGAAAATTGTGTTCAAGTCCCAATGTTTGATCTCTTTTAAATTGCCAAGCTGATGATAGATAGTTATCAGATTTTTTTTTTTAAATAAAATGCTATCCCTACAAATGATGTTTTTTTGTTTCTTAAAAGTGGGATTGGATATTCTTGTTGACGTTATTAACGTTCCATCTGGCTTCTTTCCAACATTCTCTGAAAATAAAATGCTATCGCTACAAATGATGTTTTTTTGTTTCTTAAAAGTGAGATTGGATATTCTTGTTGACGTTATTAACGTTCCATCTGGCTTCTTTCCAACATTCTCTGCTTAATGGAAAGATGTGAACGTTTGCACTCTAATAAAAATATTTCGTGCTATTGTTGTTGAATTTATGAAAGGTCACTATTCAAAAATTGTGAAAATTGCTTCCAAATTTCTCATCAAACTTATCACTGCAATAAACTATGAACTTAATATGGTTTTAATTATCTAAATTTATTAAAGTCGCAGTTTGAACATTTGATAACTTCAAAATTTATAATAACTGAGATAACACAATAATTTAATATACTTAAATAAAGGATGGCAACAACTTTAGACACTACAAATTAATTTTTTATTGACTCAATTGTTCTGGAAAAATCACCCATAAAACAGTTAAGAACATGCAAACATTGATTTGGTTTTTACAGTGCTTTTTTGGCATCTCCAAGTAATTCTAACATAAAACAATTCTTTTAACATACTAAATATTCCAACAGACTTAATGGCAGCTGTCCTTGACTTTTTACATATTAATCATTAAAATGAATGAATTTTTTTATTTGGAATGAATAAATCATAATAATGATTATTAAATAGATTTTTTAAGAAGTTTACACCATAACTTCTAATTAAAAAAATGATAAAATTCAACCAATGACAACTAATGTCTCCTTATTGCCCCTGAAAGGAAAGACACTCTTTCGTAACATCTTTGATAATATATTTTGATAAGAAAAAGAGTGGAATTAAGAAAGGCACTGTAGTAACAAAGAAATATCACCAATGAATCCAATTCCTGACATTTTTCTTTGCGTAATAAATAGTTTGAACTCAGTCTTGAGTATTTGATATTCCTACATGTTCATGCATATTTATGATCATCATAAAGATTTAGCTAGCTAGTTATCAAAAACAACCACGAAGTAACAGATTTACCAATTGTAACAATACAACCAACTTTCAAAACATTCTGATGCTTCCCACAGGTCATCCCACAACCTAATCTGAAACATTGTTTATTCTAAAGTAGTTTTTTTTTGCATGTATGTTTTATATCTATTTATATATTGTGCATATATATATCTATTTATATATATATATACACCTTATATAGGGTGATGTGTATTATATATATTGTATACATATAAAAGTTAATCTTATTTAACATCACTGAATTCAGTTCAATAATAAAATAATAATAAAATATAACCTTAATAATTACAATAAGAGATTCTATAACAAAAGACATAGTTTTGATTGATATTCCCAGAACATTTTTCCTCAAACTATGAAGCTGCACTGGATTTTTACCTGATAATTTAAAAATTGTATTGTAAAACAAAAGCTGCCTTTCTCCATCAAAGATTTCAAACTCTGATGTATTCTTTATGGAAAAAACATATGGAGCAGCTAATAAAAAAAAACATAACAACAATAACAAGAAACAAACAGGAAAAAATCTGGTCCCAGCATTTAAATATCTCATTTTTTCCGTCACATTTTTAATGCTTTTCCTGGGAACTGAGTATTGCACACATTTAGAGAATCCAAACATTGCTGGACTTCATCATCAATTAAAAAAATATAATAATTATAATAATAATAATAAAATAAAAAGTCCAGTAAGCATTTTCTAATTATTATTCAAATTAGATAAACTATACACCATATTCACTCTTCTTCTATAAGTTAAGAATATCAAAAACATCAAAGATATTGTTATGGCTGGAATACAGATAATATGCTGAATTTGAAACTAGTTTGTTTTTTTTTGCAGAAATTACTAAAGAGATAGGAATATATGGTGAAAGAGAGACAGAAATAAAAAGTAATGGCATTACAGACACTTGAGCCTGCTGGCCTCTGAATGGCAGTACTAGAATCAAGGCTTGACCATTGCTGCCAAACCAACAATGGTGCTATTTTGGTTTGTCAAAAGTGTGAATGCAATTATCAGGGAAGAGAGGCAGGTTATACTGTATCAGTTAATACTAACTATAACAGTATATAAAATACACAAATCATACAAACATTTTTAATACTAAGTTGGTGAAGATTAGGACCTTCTTCATTGGCAGCCAGCACCATGATGTTGGTAAGCAAAATTGGGAGTTAATCATTTCTGATATTTATGGAGTTCTTGTATTTGGTCCATTTTTTATGATTAGGGCAAATATACTGTTGCAAAATTATTACTTAAAAGGAACACAGTACACATCACTTGCTTGGTCTGATGTGGATAGAAAATGAATGATGACCATTAAGAGGCAAGAAGTTGAAGTGTCCAGAATCTTATAGTTCTACTTTTTATTTAAAACTTTTTGGGTTTTATTAATTCTGTGGGTGACATGTAGGAGCAAGTCATTTTGCACTCCTTGTGGACTGGCCGGCTGCAAAGGTGATCCAAGTGTCAGCCATGTTGCAGGCAGCGAATGCGAGGACTAATGTATCAGGAATTGAGCAATGTGGCAATTTCTTGCTGAATTTCTTTTAATTCTTGAATCTTTTGTGCGAGTCGTTGATTCAGCTGTTCCAAAGCACCTTTTTTAGCTCGATTAGTTGATTTAGTTCCATCCAATTGTTCCTGGAGTCTTGTAACACTTGTCCTTAATCCCTCATTATCAGCTAGTAAAGCCTTAAAAAGAAAGAGAAAATTTAATAAATAAATAAATTGATTTATTTTTTTTGATATTAATCTATTGTTAATTATATTTACTTTAATGCTAAAAAACAATTTTAACTGGAAATTTTTGAATGAAATAATATTTCTAATACTTAGAAGAATTTTTTTATAAGTTATTGTATGTTTTGGAAAAAAAACATATTAAATTTTGATTAAAATGTAATATTTTTATTAGAATAGTTGAAAAAAATTATGTTATTATTCTAAGAGATTTTAAATTAAATACAGAGAAATATGAAGACTTTTTATAATATTAGAATTCAATTGCAAAAAGTTTCTAATTTAAATTAACAATTATGAATGTTCACTTAATGAAAAATATATTTATTGGTATTTTATCATAAACATTCATTGCCTTCAGATTGTAAATTATAGAAATCATTATTTAAATAATGAATGAAAGATAAGAACATGAGGAAAGGAAATATTTTGTTAACTGAAAAGTCTTATTTTACTCTAATTTTGGAAACACTGATTACAAAATGATGAATTATTCCAGAGATAACCATGAGTTGCCCATATATATGACAAGATCATCTAGAAAGTGAATTGAACTAGGAAATGAGTCTTTCTTTACCACAAGATTATTTTATATGGCATCATACAGTTTATGTAATTCTGTAAATGATTGCTTTAGTAACATTTTCTTTTCTCAATACAAAAACCATATTTAACTTCTCATTTGCAAGCTTCATTTTATTTATTATTCTAATAGCATATTTCCTTGAATCCTTTCTATCTTATCTCAAAAAATCAGCGAGGTGGGAATCAAGTGGAAGTATGCAGTCATTCAACACATTGATTGAAGGAAAGTATAGTGATCAATATATAGATAGTAATCTTGTCAATAGTGCAAATCTGAGGTACAATGGATATAATCATTCTTTTTTTAATTAATTAATTAGAACTATCAGAATTGAACAAAATATAAATATATATAAGAAAATATATGTAGAAATAATTTTTTATCCTATCTTCTTGTATTTGCTATATATAAAAAGAAATTTTAATTCATATAACTTTACTTTGACCTCTATTTACAATACTAAATATCAATCCATTAAAAATTACAAATAAAAAGTATAACTCTATTCATTGCAAATGAAGGAACAAAAACATTGGGCTGAAATATTTTAAAAATCTGATAATATCCACTATAAATACTGGATTAATTAAATCCTTATGTTTTCTTGAGTGATGGATCATGCTATATATATATATTTTCAAATTATAAATATATAGCTTACTGAAATATTATTATTTATGTACATCTAATTAAATCATATTAATAATCCAATTAATAAAATGTTGGAATTATTTCTTCTAATCCCTTTAACTAGAAAGTGGCTTCCAGGTAGCATAAGATAAATATTGTACATGATTATAGGTTGCAGGATATCATGTCATTGCCTATGTTTGAGTCTCAAAATTTTTAAAATAAAAAAAGAGTTCAACTTTTTATTTCTTCAATGAATTACATTATTGTAATAAAGATTTGTTTGTAATGGACTATTTCTTTATGTATATTTTGCTATTGCTTCAGTTTCTTCAATTGATTTTGCATCAAAAGTATATATAATTAAATGCAACTAATGCAAATTTATTATATTTGATTTACAGATTTATTGAAAAAGTGAATATCATCATCAAACAAGAAATCATTTTTGTTACAAAATGAGCAATAATTTCTGATTATCTTTAGTTTTTAGCATGATTTAAATACAGAAATTGATTTATTTTAGCTATCAGTATCTACAGTCTTTATATTATTTTTCTCACAAATTATAACTTATACATATAATTTCTTTGAAAATTCTGATTGTTGAAAGATGATTTTAAGTTGATTTTTTAATAGAAAAATGTAATCTAGTTACCAAAAAAACTTTAATTTCAATTGACAATATTTAATAATCTGTTAATATTTAACGTTTTTAATATTTAATGTTTTCGATGTGCTTCACATCGAAAACATTTGCTTGTATTTTAACTAATAAATTTGTTTTATACCTTACTGCTAGTAGTGCTGTGATTTTTATTTAGTTAGCTAGGGTTTTTGCAGTATAATTGTAATAGTTAATAATCTGTAATATATTTTAACCTATATAGTCTTTTTTTTATTTTTCAAAATATTCAAAGGATCCAATTGTGGGATTTACACATTTTAAATGTTTCTGAAATCTAAAAATACATGCATTAGTCAATTTATGTAACAGTTCCATTCCTGAAAGCATTATTTATAATTTAAGCAAATTCATCTTAATAATTATGATAAAATTAAAAACAACACTATATACTATACAGTATATATTTATTCTATTTCAAAGCAAAAATTATATAATGACTATCATAATATTATGCATATTTACAATTTGCATCATATTATGATAGTCATTATGGCATATGATTACATAAATATTTAATTAACAGTAGTAAAGATATACTATAGTTAAATATATAAAGTAATTTTATTAATAACAACATTAATTCTTATTAGTATCATAAGTATTATTGTGATACTAAAAATTACAAGACTGTATTATAAACTAAATTTATAATGCTAATTTTTTAAATATTTTTGCATCAAAATTTTTTTATATAATTTACATAAATCAGAATAACTGTCAATGAAATACTGTAAAAACCTATATAAAATTTTGATTTGCATTACTTTAAACAAAAAGTATTCATTTTTAAATTTATACAATTGCAGATCATATATCTGAAATGACTGAGTCTAAGCTATTTTAGATAAATACTATATTTCAGTATAAGCAGGAATCAACATAAAAACAGTTTATTACATAAAGTACATATTTGTGGACCAATAAATTAAGAAATTGAATAATTATAATGGCAAGAAAATCAAAATAAAAATTACTGTATCATGTCAGAAGTAAAATTTCTCTAAATTATTTTTTGACATATTTTCAAATTTTAAATATTAAATCTAATTTCTACTTGTTTATCTATTATAAACTGATTATAGTAACAATGATTATTTGAATTCCATTTTTTATATAGTTCATACTAAATGATGATAAAGTTTTTAGAAAACTTGCAAGAGAGTTATTAACATAATAAAACTATTAATTTGCATTTTTTAAATCAATGAGATGAATCTTAAACTCTCCTAACTGCATTTTTCTTTTAGTAAATGAAAAACAAATTTAATCCGTCTTTATTTTAAAACCCAAAATTATTATATCATTCACAGTGATACCATAAGAATTTAATAATAGAAATGTGGGAAAATGAGATTTTTTGCTTAATGAATTAACAATAACTTAAAGATCTTAAAGACAGATGTGCCCAAGATATTTATCCAAGTTTACTTATAATTCTAATTGATTTATAATTGATAAACAATTAGAAATTTTACATATCTGAAAGTTTGACTATGGTTCAAAATTCATCTTAAGCAAGAAAAGTACTAGTACGTTGAACTAGATTGAATAGTTAATTTGATATTTTTAATATTGTAAAAAGTATTGTAAATTATTTTTGGTATATAGCATTTTATACCAATAAGAATGATACAAACATTTGGATATATGATTATAAACTCTATATAAAATATGTTGTTATAAAAATTGCCTTTTGTTATTATATGACTGTATATATAATGGTAGTATATGATTAGAAAACTGTAGTGGTTAATATCCAATAGTTTCAAATTAAAGAAATCCTATTGTAATTTGATGGTAATCAGGCAGACTCAAACAGGTACAAGTTAAAAAATAATTAATTAATTTTTTAAAATTTACAAATGATACATGTTAAAATTATTGGTTATTTAATTTAATTATAAATATAATAGTTTAATTATTACATAATTTTCTTACTTTCAACTTATCTTCTACCTTCTGACTTGTAGTTTGTACTTGCTGTTGTTCATCTAATTTTCTTTTCATAATTTCAATTTCCTTTAAAATAAAATATTTGTTAAACTTATATAAGCAATTAATAACTAAAAAATAATTTAAATATCTGACAGATTTTCCACTTCTCAACAGTTGCATTTTAAAATATATTCTGCATAATAATAATAATAATAATTTGTAAAAGTTTTTATATACTAAAAATAATATTTTATATTTTATTTCATTAAGTATTAAATGATTTTATTCTTATGAACAGCAAAATTAATTTTCTTTTTCTAGCATAACATCAAATATTTTATTGCATAATTTTGCATAAGTCACTTGAGCAAATATAATTAATTTTATTAAAATTTTAATAAAATTCATTCTCATCTTTGTTATATAATAAAATATTCATCAATTTTGTGTTAAAATTGTAAAATAGCCATAATTCTAGTAGTAATAAAATTTTTTATTTTTGTATGGAACAGAGAAAAAATTAAAAATTTTAAGTATTTTATGAATTATCTGAGAGAGCTGATCAGTAAATATCTGATGTTAATATGATAAAATTGTTAAAATTTATAATTTTAGATATTATAATATTATCTGAAAAATACATAAGAAATATAAATTTGACTAATCGTCAAATTTTTAACTTACCATTATTAAAAAACAAAATTTTAAAGACTTTTTAAAAAATTTATTGAAATATTTGAGATTTATTTTTATAAATACAAAATACATACTAAATAATACTTTTATTAATTGAAAAAATAAAAGCTAAATTATCAAATTATATGTATATTTATATTAGTTTTGTTAAATTTATATTATTATTATTACAATATTCTTGCTATATCAATATATATAAAATTTATATATTTATAGATGTATTACTGATATTTACTTTATCTTTTTGTCTCACTTCATTTTCTAATGTTTCCGCTTTGTTATGCAAATTACCAATCTCTTTCCTCAATTCTGTAACAGCTTCAGGATTTCCATGACTTGCTTCTAATTCTAGAACCTGTTTCCAAAGAAAATAATAATTATAAAATTTAAATTTTGTATGAATAAAATCTATTTAAAAATTAAATTAAATTAAATTAAATTTTAAATAAACATAAACTCAGTGTCAATATATTCATAAAATATATCTGCATTATAACACATCCAAACTTCATTTCATAAGTCAATTCATTCAAAAATTTAATTTTTAAATGAAATTTCATATATCAAGAGTTAAATTAATTTATATTATTTATGATATCCTAGATATTTGATGCACCTGATTTCATGGCAATTCTGGATTTATTTCTATTAGTTACATTATTATATTTCTAATCTTAGATAGCTAATTATAGTTTTAGATATGTTTTCCTTCACTGCATTTTCACTGACCTACATTTTTTTTTTGGAAATTTTGAAATAATAAATGCAGGAAGGAAATATTTCAATAAAATCATTCTGTTAAAAAGTTTAGCCTTCATATTGTTTCTGAGGAATAAAATATTCCTCTTCTGCTAATGGAAGATCATTCTTAATTATCATAATGTAAAGGATTCACAGAATAAATCTTATTTAAGAAACTTTATTTGGTCATCATTAGTAACTAACTGAACATTCCATTACAATAAGCAAAGATTCATATTATCAATAGAAAAATAATTCAAATATTTAAAAATACATATGTTATAAAATGAAGATTTAATTTTGAATTTATTTACATGAATTCATATTAACCATTGCCAAATATAAATAAAATGCTGTTATCTTCTCTATTCAAGATTTCTTATCTGCAAACTTTTCTTTAAAAATAAGCCATTTCTTCTTGATTATGGATTAGGCTATTATTAGTTAATAATAAATTATTGTATTTCTACTTACAATAATTGTTTGTTATTTCCTTAGATATTATAAAAAACAAACTACTATCTCTATAGTATATCATAATGATATCCAACAGAACATAAGATTTAAAAAATTATGGAATCTTTTTTCTATGTTTTGTAATAAATTTCCATATATATGATAAATCAAGCCTAAAGTTAGAAAACTTTTCATTTTTGAAACATTTTTGACTTAAAATTAATTATTTTCAGCATTATCATTATATGTTCTCTTCTATTAAGAATTAATAAAATGTATAATGATACTTGTTAAATGCTATTATAGATCATATCACATTCATTTCAGTTCCACTATCAGCTCCTCTAATATAAAGAATTATCATTATTATTATAATGTTAAACTATCTAAATTAAATCTAATTAATGTTGTTGATCACTATAAAATATATAATTTACATATATTTTAATTTAAACTTTAAAAATTAAAATAATAGAGAGAGCATTTTCTTCAATTCTAATTTTTGGCCCATATCTGTAAACATTTTAATGAGATTTTAATGTATATAATTATTATTAAAAAAACTATATACAGAATGTTTTATTTATAATTTTTTAGTTTAGATATTTATAATATGAAGCTATTGTTCATAAATTTAAAAAAACAGGCCAAAATGTATGATTTGACAAAAAGTTTTATTTTTCTGAATTCTAAAAAATAAAAGTTTTGTTGAATCCTACATTTTGAATTGATTTTTAAATTAATGAACTTATAAATAAAAGAAAAAAAGACAAACTATTTTTACCAGAATTGTTATAATTTGAGAATCATTCCTTTATGCATATTTTTATATATTTTCAAGCCCTTCTAACTGAAAATCTTCCCTTATTCAGAAAAAATTTATAGTTTTAAAATAAAGAATGTTTTTTACAATAAAAACAATCTGAAATAAGAATGAATGTTATAAAATATGTAAACATAAAAAAAATTAAATTCTGTTTGAAAATAAAATAATAAAATCTATGAAATTGAGAGTTATCAAGATGACAGCAAAAATATGATAGATAACAATGATGATAATACAATCCTGCATATGAAAGATTAACAACACAATTTAATCATTGTCAATTGGATGAATGTATGTGTACAGCTGACAAAATAGTTACAAATTAGCAATAATAATTTATTGTTAACATAAATCTTGGTGTAGGCAAAATTTATTGTTAATTTGTAACATATTTTGTCTTGATGATTTTGAATCTGTAAGAGTGAATAAATAACTAAATATTAAATATTCATGCTATATATAATGATTTCTTAAAGAATGATTTGTATAATAAAAATCAGTTACAATAGATTCTTGATTTATATATTTCTTATATTCATAAAAATTAATATTAATTTTTATTAAATATAATATCAATTTCTACATCATTAATGATCTCTCTCACACAAGTTTTATCACATTGTATATCAATTCATTAATGATCTCTCTCACAAAAGTTTTATCACATTGTATATCAATCACTGCCATCCTAAATTTTAATTTTATGAAATAATATAGCAAATAATAAATAGACTTCATTGAAAAAGACTTTACATTAATATTTTTGATATTTTATGAATAAGATGTTTAAGGAAATCTTCTTTACATGAATTTTGTTATTTTTGGTAGGAAAATTCCCTTTCAGTTATGTGAATTTGAATAATGTAAAATTTCTAAAGAATTTTCAGTGTTTGCTTAAGTTGTGGTAAAATTAATAAAAACTGGCAGTCAGTTTTTTCCAGTTCTAGAAAGAATTAATCACCTACTTTCCAAAAGTGTTTTTATTTTAGAATGATTAAACATAAGATTTTAAAATATATATTCTGAAAATCATTTTCACATATATATATTGAATGCCATAAAAATGTATTAAATAATTACATAGTTATTACAGCTAAATCTCATAAGATTGAATATTCATCATCTTTAAATGTATAAATTTGTAGACTTAATTAATCTTCCTTCAAATTTAACTTTAATAGCCTGATCACTCTGCTAAACTTTTAAAATTCAGTCAAATAGTTCAAAAATTATAAGAGAAAAATTTCAGAGGTACATCATTCATTGAATGACATTTGAATGCCTGTTAATCATTTGAATGGTTGAAGGTAAAGAGTTAATTGTTGTAATATTGAGATCATCATCAATGATATGAATATCCTGCTAAATTTCACAAAAATCTAATAAACATTTCAAGATATATTAAGAGAGTATCTTAGAAGTTTGAATGTGCAGTGAAGCAGAGCAGTGGTTCCCAACTAAGGGTGCTCACACCCCCAAAGAGTGCGAGATGGCATTCCAGAGAGTGCTAGATAACATTTCAGAAGTATATTATGCTATTATTATATTCCAAAAATAATTGTTATCAACATTTCCAGGCTATTCCAGTGAGACTGCATAAACTTTTTTCTCACTGCAGGATCCAATAACTCAAAATGCCCAGTTAACATTCAAGATAACTAATGAAATTGCCAGATTAGTGCCCCTCAAGGTTCCTCCGCAGCATCTGCACCTCCTGTGCATGCAAATTGGGTACCGGATAATTTACTAAAAGCCAAGAGGGTACTGCGACAAATAAAAGGTTGGGAACACTGAGCTAGAGGATTGAATGATGTAGAATGTTATATGTTACAAATATGAATATTACAAGAACAAAATGATTATAACACTAGTATATTCTGTATTATTTATTAATAATAACAAATTATATCTAGTAAAATTACCCTTATTATATCTTGAAATACTATTTATATACATACAATGGTTGGAAATTTAATAGTGATCACAATGGTACAGATTAACACAGGAAAGGCATAGCACAGATTCACTTTTACAGTCTCTCAATATAGTCTCCAGCATTGTCCATAATGTTTTTCCATCATTGTGATAGCTTCATTATGCTGTCAGCAGCCCCAGATGTGTTGATGTCACAGATGGAGTGGTGAACTGGATACATAATGTCCACTGTGAAAACTGTGTGAAAAAGAATGCCTCAGAGGGATTCCTTGAATTAGAAAATAAATTAAAGTTACAGGTATAAGATCTGGAGAATATGATAGGTGGTTCACTTCACAATCCAATCTTGTGAGCAAGCTGTAGACAACACTACCTGCAAGACAATGAGTGTTGTTATAGAGGATAATTTGGCTGGAGTGGTCAAAAAGTGACACCGTTTCCTCTGCAGGATGTGTTACAAGAAATGTGCATAGCATGCAGCATTTACAGTTTGTCTCTTGGGAACATATGCATCTGAAATAGCAAATTACTCAGGACTAGGCTTGTCACTCTCATTCTCACATGAATGCATTCACCCACTTCCTTATTATACTGCACAGTAATGAATCTTCATAGGCTTCCTTTGTGGTACAGGACTCTTGCAGTTTTACTTTTAAGCCAAAAATACTCTTCCAACTTGGAAAACATGTTTCTCCACCAACCTTCTGTTCTGTACAGACTATGTGACATTAATGTAAACACGCAGCATGTGGAAAGGCAATACTCTCTACTGTGATGGGAGGGGACGGCTCGATCTTGTATGTATCAATTCAATCAAGATGCACATATCACCATTCCCCTCCAGCATTGCTGTGATCACTATTAAATTTCCAAACCATGTATTATTTTGTAATATATACTATTTTAAAATGTTTCATAATTACTAAATATTACTGAATAATTTATTATTACAAAACCTGAAGAATTATTACCATAATCCAGCGCAGAAAAGACAGAAAAGAAAAAATTAAGGAGGCATTAGAAAAAATAAAATTAGGCATGTTTAAATGATAAATATAAAAAACTGCTACAAAAATTTGTTACCAATCAACAGTTATTTCTTCTTTATAAGTTCATGTAATAATTTTTCAGTAATATTAAGAATGAATTAAAACTTAGAAGATATTAAAGTATTATTACGTATTAAACATAATTACTGCAAAAAAGATGTGGATATTTGCATTTTTATTAATATTTTAAATAGATTATGTTAAAACAATTGATTTCAAACAAGCAGTTTGCAATGTACTACTTGTAGAAACGAAATATGGTGAAAAACGCTAAGAAAAAGCTATTAACAAAGGCAATAAATGCCTTAACTGGGTTAAAAGATATTAAAATTTTATTGTTAATAATTGACATGAAATTTTTAGGACAAAAGACAGATTCTCACAGAAATCAGATGCTCCATCTTTTTTTGTTGTTTGAAAAGTGAAGCTATATATGCACAAGTACTTGTTATAAATTAGAAATATTTTATTGAAAATACAATGTATAGAGAACAGTTTATATAGGACTTAAATAGTCAGACTATATTTTCTATTTATTCTATATAATCTTGAATCTATCAATACAACTTGGCACACTGCCATATATCTAAAAAGATAAAAGATTTTTAATGCATTGTTCATTTAAAATTACTTGCCTTTCACTTCTGATGAAAGAAGAGATGTCTGAATTGAATACTGTATTACTATCCTGTAATGATCAAGAAATTCCCAAGTTAAATCCTACCAGAACTTATGGAGATAAACTGGAATCAAAATTACTAGTTATTATTACAAGAATGAATGCAACTAACAGAATCTAAAACAATATTAAGATTTAGAATTACAGAATTATTGCAGATCTCTGCCAATAAGATATTGAATAAGGTTTTGATATTGATTAAAGTAAACAACAAATATACAAATGACTAAAGCGACTTTTTAAAGTTATTTAAAATTTCAAAATATTTTAAAATTTAATTTGTTTTACGAATAATAAATTTTAATACTTTATGTTTTGTTAATAAACAATGATATGTATATGTTTAAATCAAATCTTGAAGATCTAGTTAATTTTATAAATTTATTTAAGTTAATAATATTTATTTAGTTATAATAAATTCATAAGAAATTAAAGAAATAAAGTAAAGAATGTAAAAACAGAGAAAGGCTCATAGTAAGATTCTATATAGGACAGAGTTTTTTATTTGCCATTCACCAATATCTCTTGTTGGATGAAAACTATAACATAATACAGCATTATAGTATATTTAACCAATACAAAATTTAAAAGAATTAGACACAAAAGAATATTGCCTATATGGATTATTTTGCATAGGCTTATGTGAATTGCATTGATCAGTCATAGTGATACCAATTTCATCATGATCAAAAATATGAGTTATTTAATAACATCTTAAATCATGGATTACCTCTAATTAAATTCATTCTTTTAAAATTTTATTAAACATATTATATAATTGTTAATTTATTGAATTATATATTTGTTTTCATAAAAATAAAATTTAACATTTTATTTCTTTTATTTTTTAAATAATAAAGGAAGCTTGATTTAAAATTGTAAATAAATATTTTGTTATCAGCTACTGTTTTACAAAATATTTGAGATTAAGATTTAGTATAGAAATGAAGAATTAGCTTTAAAACAATTTATAAAACAAGCTGTCTAGCATTGGGAATCAGTCTACCTAAAAAACAGAGAAAGGCTCATAGTAAGATTGTATATAGGACAGAGTTTTTTATTTGCCATTCACCAATATCTCTTGTTGGATGAAAACTAACTGATTTATGATCTTTGCAACTATGCATTTAGTATGAAGTACATTTTAATCAAGTACTCTTATTTTATTTCTAAATGTTATGATATTTTTATCATTTTGTTTTTAATCTTTCTTGAAAAGAATAAAATAACTTTAATTATTCTAGACTTTTTATCACAAAATGATATTTTATATAGCATTTTGTTTTTTGTGTAACATTTTGATTTATTTTTGCGTCCATTATGGTCTTAATACCATTTTTATGAACTCACTTTTTACCACATATCATTTGACTGAATTGTTACTATTGTTTTTTTTTTTTTTAGTCAAACTAACCATGTTCAAAAATTTCATGTGTGTGATTAAATCCACATAGAATATTAATAGAAATTTCTTATTTTGAGTAATAAATTAAAAATATATTTTTTTTGAGTAATTTACGGAACCTATTTGTAAAATTTGTCTTATAAAATTAAATATTAGATATTTTTAAAACTAGAAATAAATAGAATCCACTATTATAATCAAATATTAATTATCATAAAAATTTTTAAACTTTTTATATAAAAAATGAATTTGTTAAATAATTTATTAATATCAATTTTGGATACATATTTTATTGTTTGATTATTAATGGTTGAATGATATTTTACAGTAAATATAAAAAATTGTTCAAAGCAATCAAATTCAACTGTTTGTGATACTGATGGTAATGAACACATCAATCTATGCTTTATGTTAAATAAAGGCAAAACATTAGCATATTTTGGACATTGTAAGGTAATTATTAATTTTAAAAAATTGAATCTTTATTATCACATAAAATTTATAATGATAGCTTTACATGGTAATTTTATATTTTTATAATTTTACTAGTTGTTTATCATCTACATTTTAACTGCATATATTAATTTTAATTTTAATCAAGTTAAAATGTATTTTTTCTGATTATAGAATACTAAATACAGTATCTATAATCAATTGTAGATCTAAATCTATCACCTACCTTACAGATTACATACAAGTAGGCCTATATAAAAAAAGTAGTATTGATCAAAAGAAAAAATTTTAATATATATTTATGAATAAAATAAATAAGTGTTGAACATCTAATAATAAGTAGAAATATATATTTAAAACGTATTAAATAACTATTAAATACAGTAGCTTACTAAGAAATGAATGGAAACGTATGCAATTAAAGTTGATGGGTGGCCCACTCATCTAAAATCTTTAGCTGACTCCATGCATGCATGAAATTACCATTTCTATGCTTTCTTCACTAAATCTAGTCCGTTTTTGATGACATTTATTAGTTCAAAAATTTTACACATAATGCTGTCACGTTATTTTAACAATAACACGACAGCCAAGTGTGCATTTTTAAGTTAATGTAAATTTAGTACTGTTCAAAATATAAACTATAATCTATACAGTATAGTATTATAAAGATCTTTTGTATAAATGTTTTAGTATTTTTGTAAAAAATAAATCAATAACTTGCAAATGGCAATATTAATATTATTTTCAAATTGATAACTCAATAAATTGATGCAATATTACATTAAATTATTAAATCAAGTGCTAATCTGATGTCCGAAATTAGCTGCAAAATAATTATCCCATAAATGCGAAATAAATCAGAGAACTATATTTTGTTGATCAGAAATACCGAGAATCGATTCATTTCTATTTAATGTTAATTAATAATACATGTAGTAATGGGGGTCATGTTAGTTTTTTCGTTAAAGAGGATAGGTCTGCACATTTTCCATCTTATTTGTGAAATTTACGATAAATTAATATTTTTGAATGTATTCAAATATGGACATTCTTAGTCAATTGTGTATTTTTAATAATAGAATCGAGAAGAAAATGTGTACATTAAGAATAAATATGGCAGTTTCGCGCTGCTAAATGTGGTACAACGCGATCTCCTCATATACAGCATTTTGAATCCTATTTATGCAATATCCGATATTTAAACCCTAAAAATATTAATTTATGAACAATTACACTTATTCTCGAATTTTTAAAAATAGAATTAATAAGATAATGATTTTTTAAGAATAAATATGACACTAAAATATTTGCGCTCCTTAAAGCAAGGAAAAATTGTTAGTCGAGTATAGAATTTATTGTTATATAAATTCTATATATAAGTTTGTAATTTGCATATTTTCTTCATGTATTAATAAAACGCCGCTGATTATATATTTTACTTACAATACAATATTTTAAATTGCATTTGCCAGTATGATTAAAGTGAATACATTTAAGTATTAATTTCAAAAACTGCTCATTCATGGAGCACATTTATTTAGCTTTCTTCTATTTTTTTATTATATTAATAATATATTATGAACTTGTTTTAAGACATAATAAAGGATATGTTTGTATCCCAAAATAAATAAATTCAAGTAAATTATAATATATATTATATATTTTTTGTGGATAAAACTGTAGGTTTATATATATAAGAGAAAATTAGCTTTCTCATTAATGTAATTAATTGTTCGTGGATTATTAATATTATAAAGAATTATTATATTTTTCTTTTTAAATTTTAGGCCATGGCCAAAACCAATCTTTTTAAAACAGGCTGAAGCAAATAAATTACGTTTACAAGTTTGGGATCCACGGGTAAGTATTTATACAACATTTTTTATCAGCTATTTCTTAAATGAATTAATTAAAATATGTTGCTATTTCAGGTAATTGCAGATGACAGATTAAATCCCATGCCAATTATTACTCCGGTATATCCACACAAGAATTCGGCATATAATGTTTGTCTATCTACTAAGAAATTAATAACGGACTCAATTAAATTAGGCTTATCCATCTCAAAAAACATTATGTCGGGAAACGAAGATTGGTCAAAATTATTTGAACAACCTAATTTTTTTATAAAATATAAGTAAGTTTTTAAACACTATTTATTAGTTATAAATTACTATTTGAATGAAGTTTTATACGTTAACGAACTAATTTATATTTGCAGTCATTTTATAGTTTTAATTGCTACAGCAAGAAGTGAACAACACCACTTAGAATGGTAAAATTAGAAATTTTGATTTAATATATAGATTGATAATTTATATAAATTTCCAATTACAATATTTTTGGTTTTTTAGGAGTGGCTTAATTCAATCCAAAATAAGGCTGCTTGTAGGCACTCTTGAATGTTATACTTGTATAGATTCAGTACATCTTATCCCAGAAAGTTTTACTCCTATTAAGCAAGCTCTGTAAGTATTTATATGTTAAAATTTTTATTGAGGTATTATATTTTCATAAATGAATAAACCTGTTATGATAATGTTTTAAGAATATTAAAAAAAAATAGCAAACATTTTTGGAAAAATTAGAAAATAAAATTCCTATTGATTTTCAAATGTTTTTCCACTTCAAATAAATACATATCATTAACAATACTTCAAATAGGTTAAGCAATTCTTTATTAAAATTATAACAAAAATATATTTACTTCTAGAACCTTATATATGTAGTATATAAATGAATTTTAATAGATTGAGTTTCTATTTCATGAATTTTGTAAAATTTTCATGACTTCCAATCCTTGCAAGCCAATATTCATTTTCCATAGTTTCCCTGATCCCATTTATTAAAAAAAAAGCTAGCTAGTATATAAACAAGTCAAAAGCTATAATTTTCAAACATTTTTTGTTAGAATGATTACAAGATTATTTAAATTTTCAGAATGAAATATGAGATATGCAGAAAGTCAAGTATGTTTATTTATCTCATCTATATTGTAGTTCCTTCAAAATTTAAATTTTAAATATTCGAATGTCATTTTTTAATAGAGCATGCCGACTCATGCATATTGCACCAGATGACGCATATATCTAATATGGTATAAAATAAAAATGACGGCACAGTTGAAAACTAAAAGTGCTATAGTTGTTAAATTAAAAAGAGATTTAGCCAAACTAGAAACCAAAACCACGGAAAATAAGAGTGTTCTTGAAAAAAGTCTCAATAATTTGTATAAATTATAGGTTTCTAAATGCAGTTCTATATATTACTAGATTGAAATTAAGGCAGGAAAACAACTTAAACAGAATTTTAGTTGATGTGCCTTAGCTTCCACCTACAACAACTGACTTGTCAGCCAACAGTGAACTGAAACCATTAGAAACTGTAAATAATAAATCATTGCAACAATATTCATTATTATAAAAAATAATGAATATTGTTGCAATGCTTCTTAATCTGATCATGATGTTATAAAAATTGTAAGCTTAATAACTGGTGAAGATGAAACAAAGTTTGGATTTCACAATCTTTACTTGTTGAAGGTTATTTATTATAGGCTCACTATCATCATCATCTGATAGATTCTTCTACCTTCATTTGTCGCCTTATATATGTATATGCTGTGAATTTCTTCCTAGTATCTGGTAGTTTTTCTATTTGTAAATGAATTTGCTGACATCTTCGGAATATTTTTATGAGGTAGCACTCCTTTCTTCAGTTTTGCTTTTTTTATTGTGAAAATGAAAATTCATAATTTAATATCCGTTTTATTTGTAATGATTTTATGATGTTCTATTTATGTATCACCTTTATTTCCTCCTATATAATCACTGTTTATTAAAAATGTCTGCTATAAATTCGTGTGTTTATTCAGATTTTTTCCACTTTTTATGGTAATTTGGTACCTGATCCTGAATTTTTCATGCACAGAATGGAATGTTAAATCTCGATTAGTTGTTATTGTGGCATTGCAGCCAAATACAGCACAATTGTAAGCCATTGTAATTACTGTTATACTTTAAAAGCACTGAATAGCAATATTTTATACCATATTAGACTACAGTGCCACTGTAGCAAAAATATTGTTGGCACAAGAAATCACAACAAGCACTTTAAGCAGGATAAATAAACTAATTTATTATTAGATATATATAATGTGCACTACATCGATTGTATTATTAGTATATGTAGTGCATATTATATATATCTAATATATATAATATGCACTACATATACTTCATACTTCAAGTGCTTGTTGTGATTCCTTGTGTTAGTAGAAGCAGCAGAACTCAGTTGTTTATAGTTATATTGTTGACATGCCCTATTTACATCTAATCACTATGTACAGGTATTTCCCAGTTTACATAAATAATTTTGTGAACAGAATGTTTACATGATCTAAATTTTGCATAAGCCAGATATAATTTTTTAAGAAAAATTCTGAATTAAAAACTCCCAGGGCTAAAGATATGGGAATTGCACCATTTAGATACACCTAATAATAGATATGGGAATTGCACCAGAATTTAAAAGTTAAATTTATTTAACATAGTTATTAAAATTATTTAAAATATGTAATAATTTTTTATATAAACATTTTAAAAGTAGGAAAAAAGTTTTGAAATGAATTCAAAAAGTCTGCAACTGTGATTTGACATTTATGACAATATATAATTTTGCTATATTGTTTATTATTCTGTTGTTTTAAATTACTGGAGTATTTTCAAATGAAAATGTTGTTTTAAAGTCATCACTCTGCATGTTTGTTTTCTCTATAATAACTTTTATATTAATTGATAAATTATTTTTAAAATGCAATAGGAATCTTAGAAGTTTTTAACATTTTTTTAATCTAAGAATTTCCTTATTGATTTTTGTATTATTTGATAAATTTTTATGAAATTCAATAGAGAAATCATTTATTAGATGACATTTTGCATTACTATATAATTTCTTGTTAGTCTATTACAAAAAAGGATAGTTTTTTAATTTATTTTTTATCATAATTGTTATAGTCATTTATTTGTGAAACAAGAATTTTCATAAAAGTAATTATTTTTCTAAAATTTATAATTTTTTATTTTCAGTAATGAATTTCAGTCAATGTGGTTCATAGGTTTAAAGTTTAAACCTATAGAAAATATAAAATTAAAAGTAGATTTCACCACAGACATTCAACATTTCTCAAATAAAGGTAAGTTATTTTATTTTATTATACTGTACATTTAAAGTTTTTAAATAGACATGGAGATATATATTATCATATTCAGTCTGTTATTTTATCCTATTAATCACTAGAGCATACATGTATTAATCACTCCATACATGTAGTCATAGAATTACTTTTGAAATGCAGAATTCTCATTTTCTAGAAATTCGAATTTTCAAATTGATTGTACAAACCACACATTAAAATCAATAACATTTTTTATGGCTGATTTACATGAATACTTTTTATTTCATATTTTTTATTCTAAACACCTTAGTCTGTATCTGTTGTTTTTCATACCACAAGGCTCATATTTTATTATTTTTAGAATCTATTTATTTACTCTTCTGAATATAAAACTACATTCATATGTTAAATATCTGTTAATGATACATAGGAAATAAATTTTCTTATGAATTCAATAAATGAAAGTTTTTATAGAATTTTTTATTTTCTTTTTTTAGAAAGTTACATAAATTATTTCTACTTTATGAATTTTATTGCTTTTCTGAAGACACTTTAGCATTAAAAAAAACATTTGCATAAGAACTTCATAACTGTTCTCTCTTGTACATAACTAATCACTTGAATAGTATTTCATATTGATTCTAAATTATTTAATAAATAGGATATACAGATTTTATGATAATAAATTGAAATTAAATTTAAATTATCCTATACCATGACACAGACTTTTAATTTTGTCAAGGGGCAAGAGTTGTTAATATCCAAATATTTGAATAACTTTTCAGGAAAAAGTTACACAAAAATGAATGATCATTTTGATATTAATGATTATTTGGATTTATGATAAATTTTGTACTATTAAATAAAAAAGCAGCATGGAAAGAAAGCATAGTTTTACTGACGTTTTTCTAATATCCATGGGATGACTGTCCCCATTGAGTTGGCATATATGGCCATATACTCTATACAAATATCCCTCTTATAACACAATAGATAGGTTTCTGAAAAACAGCATGTTGTGTGAAATCATGTTATATGAGACCCAGAGCCAATACAAAAAGGAGAGATATGTTCCAACCCAATGAAAAATAAATAACTCTCTTTAATTCCTCATAAAAAACTTAATTTTTATTAAGAATATTAATAACACAAAACACAAAGAAAGAAAAAATATATATATGTAAGATCCTAAAAAATAATATATATCAAACAAAAGGAAAGAAAAAAGTATACAGCCTATATAACATTCATTTAATAATAATAACTTCTTTACCACTGTTCATTAAAAATGAGAATGTTTTTTCTTTCTAACAATATCAACTTCTCTTTCTGAACTTTTTTCCACATTTAAAGTTTGTATATCTTTTGGTCTCTTTACAAAATCTGTAATGTAACCTGCTAGAAAACAATCATTCCTTAGCATATACCCAAAAAAAAATTTATGAATAAAATGTTTTTCTTGTCTTTCACATTCCTCTATTGAAGAATAAAAACTTACTTTTTATCCAAGAACTGTACGTTTGGAACACAATATATTCAAATGGCAACAAGTTAACACAATCACCAAATTAATTCAATTTCAAATAGAAATCAAAAATAGACTATGTATCGTCCTCTCACAGTAAACTAGCGAAATTGTGTTTGTGACTAATTTTAGCAAAGTATTTACCAATGATTGCATTTTGTGTATATATTGTATATCCCTAGTATGAATTTACAAAAATTAATGAAAATGTTATGTTATAGTAGAGTAAACATAATTTTCTAAGTGTGTTAAGTAAAATCCATGTTGTAGAAGTACCCTGTTATATGAGGTTTCAACAATTTTCAAATTGTGTTGCAGCAAAACCATGTTGTAGGAGGGCGTGTTATAGGAGGGATCTCTAACTCATTACTTCATACTGTATATACAGTATAAAATAATGAGTTAGAGAGATATATGTGTAGAAATATAAAATTTTCTCTAAAATAATTTTTATTTATTGGTCAATATAAACAATTCTATTGTTAAGTTCTATTTAATTTTCAGATAGAGTTATATGTATTTTCTTATTAAAATAAAATAAAATACAAACAACTCTATCTGAAAACTTTTTTAAAATGAATCAATTTCAAATAGACTTGTTATTATATTTAAAATTTAGTATAATTTTTTAAACAAATAGGCATTGACAAAGAATATTTAGATATTTTATTATAAAGTTATATATATATTTAAACAATCAATGTATATGAAAAATTGACTTTTTTCAATATATGTATATAATATGTAAAATTTTTCAATGCAATCTATTAAAAAATGCTAAATTTTTCTCTACTAAATCAGTTGTTATTAAGTATAATCTTTTTTGTTATAATACAAAAATTGAATTATGTGCTATCTTGCATTATAGAAAATTCTGCAGTAAAAATAATAGAGCTTATAGGAAAAATACAATTAGATTAGATCAGAAAAATATTAGTCAAAAGAGAAACAAAATTCAATCAAACTAAAAAGGACAGCACAAATTATATACATACTAAATTAATATTTAATAATAAAATAGAAAAGGAAATTTAAATTTTATCTTGATATTTTTTCAAGATAATTTGTTATAGGAAGCATAACAATTCTTAAAAATAGCAACATATAGCATTAAAGAATTTAAGCATTCTTCTTTAAGTCTTCATAATTTGATAAGGATTTCTCTTTTATGGTGAATAAAGTTGTTCGAGTTTGCTTTTTTTGTTTGATCTATCGATGCAATTAGAATCTGCTCAAACTTTCTAACTTTCTTCTAGCCCTGATTTCAGATTTGCTAGTGCTCAGGTTTATTTCAGAAACAGAGCTTGCTTTAATATATTTGGCATTATCTTTAATTGTGTTTAATGTATACTTTTATTTATATTGCACAACTAATATTAAATGGCTTTTCATAGCATTAAAAAAATTTTATATGAGATTATTACATTTGAAAAGAAGCCTTTCTTTTATATTGCCATCAACAATTTGATCACTAGAATACTTCCTTTAGAGATTTCTGACATATGCTTTGATTACATAAGTGAAAAAATACTTAATAATCATACTTAGAAAAATTTGCAAAAAGAAAGAAAGTAAGTTGCAGATTTCCACATCTGTTCATCACATGTACTTCACAAATCAGATGAGCTAACTGATCATGTATTGTCCAAGAGCAGACTATTGATTATAAATTTCTATACACTAGGAAAAATAGTATTAGGATAAAATTTCATAAAAATTAATATGAATATGTGAAAGTTTGTATTTTTATAAGCAGCATTCATTTGTTTATCAATTTGCTTTAATGAAACACATATAATAACAGAGATGACTATACAAGATTTTCAAGTGATTATGATTAATATAAAATATTCAAGGATAAGTTTTTATTTTACTATATGCTTTTTTTTACAAAATTATATGCTTCATAATAATGCATAAATGTTGCTATAATTGAACAATTGTAATTTTATAATTTTTGATAATATAACAAATAGTAAAATTTCTATCTTCTCTCATCGAATACTTTAACAAATATGGCTGATTTATTATTACATTCACTCAAAACATGGAATATTAGATAATTTACCTCATTAAAATGTTCTAATAATAACAGTTACTAAATTAATTATTGTAAATTGGTTAAGATGTTAAATTATTTATTTTACTTTATTGCCAAACAATATATATTTTTATTATTTTGTGTAGTAATTCATTATGCTGTTAGTAAAAATATATTTAAGAATGGAATGAAGATTCAAGCAAAATACGTAAAGCGGTAAGTTTGATTTAAGAATTCAATTTTATTTATTTTGCTAACATTTAATTGGTAGTTTAATTTTCGAGCGTAAGGGAATTTTTTGTTTTTTAAGGGAGGAGCGGAAAAAGTTAAAGATATTAGCTTGGTTTTTCTTATGATTTATTTAAAAAATCAATATCAAAAAATATTACTAATAGAAAATTATTGAGGGCATTTTTTTTAGAAGGGTCGAAACCCATCAAAACATGTTTGAAGCAAAACAACAAAAATTTAAAAGAATAACTGCCAAAGGTTTCAGGCTAAAATATATGCATAATTATATGTATAATATATATAATAGAGTACAAGAAAATAGTAGCTCTAGCCTATTTATGCAACATGCACATGTGACTCAAGAGCTACAAATCTTAAACAAAAGAACAGCTATCAAGTATGATCCAACTCAACTATATTAGGATTTCTAATAAAATAAAAATAGGAATAATAGATTATAGCTGGCAGCCCACCCAGCTTTGACAAAACAAACCAGACAATGGCCCCATTAGCACAATATCAGGTACAGTGGTGCCTCGCAATTCGACACTAATCCGTCGCCGAAGTAATGTCAAATTGAGAAACTGTCGAAATGAGGGACAATATTTCCCATATAAGACCATATAAAATAGATTAATTTGTTAACGATCCCCATCCCATTCCCCTAATGAAAGAGGTGAGAAAGATGCACTATATTATTTACTTTATTATGTGTGTTTTACAAAATACACTATTTTATACACAAGACAATTTATTAGCCCTTGGATGTTGGAATAAAGTCTTCCAGCAAACACCCTAGCACTCATAACCTTCTTTCTCTGTTGCAAAATGTTGCCACAGTTGTCCTAGGAACACCATACTCGAGTTACATTTTAATTGTTCTACCTTCTGCACTTTATCTACAATTTTTTTCTTTGTCTCTTTGCTCAATCGAGTGTTTTACTTTTCAGAATTATTCCTCTGGTCAGTTCTCTTTGAACCCAGCCTTACATTTCACTCAAAATAATAATAATAATAATTACAAATTTTTTATTTTCTGAAAAATGCAGAATTGAAAATTAACACAAACAACATGGGCAAACCCTAGAATTGAAAATTAACACAAACAACACGGGCAAACACCAAAGTAGTCCAAAATAGGGCAAACACCAAAGTAGCCCAAAAAGAACTGACAAATAGCAAATGGCTGGCAAACACCAAAGTAGCCCAAAAAGAACTGACAAATAGCAAATGACTCAGCAAACACTAAAGTAGCCCAAAAAGAACTGACAAATAGCGAATGACATCACCACAATTCCAAGGACACACATGCGCAAACTGCGAAAGTTAAATGTCAAATTGAGAGGCACCATTGTATTTATGTTATTCCTGCAGAAAATAAGTTAAAATAAGTCATTCAAATGGAGGAATACAAAGATAAGACAAGACTTCCACAGTGTTAGAAAAGAAAACCTTAGAACATAAAAAAGGGATATAACAATTGATAATCTCAATACAGCACTGGCAAAAAATTTTATGAGATTAATCTTATAATTAACTGTGACCACTTAAATATATGAGATCAGAGTCCATACAGCACTATGAGCAAGTATAAAAACGTTTTATTACAGTAAAACGTTTTTGTACCCTTTACCGGTCCCACGTCAGTACATGTTTCTTAGAGATAATATTCAAACATAACAATAACACAGAACATAAATATGTTCTATGTTATTGTTACATAGATGAACTTCCTAAGAAATGTCTAATCACAGAATACCTATATTGGTCAATATAGGTATTCTGTGATTTATAGAGATCTGGGATTTATGCTTGCTTTTAGCAAAAATTGTCTCTCTAGACAAAATATTTGACATTAGTGAGCAAACCTTGCTTCTAATTGGTTGTTCTGCTAGAGAGACAATTTCCTTGTTCTAAGTCAATTTTTTAACAAATATTTGTGAAACTTGAAAAGCATAATTTTAGTTCCTTGTTAGAGACTTCTTTAATTAAATTAAATGTACAAATTAAATGTAATAACTTCATTTTATATTATAAAGCTAACAAAATTAACTGGAAAAACTGTATTATTTTTGAATGACTTTTTGATCAGAAGAGGGAAATGGAATGTTAAACTTGTCAGATAAACTCATAAAATATATCTGATAAAGAAAACAAACCAAGAGATCCAGTGACTCGAGGTCATGGGTCCTGATTAAAGTAAACTAGAGTAATTTTATTTTGACAGTTTCCTACACATAAAGCAGTAAGTTTGATTTAAGAATTCAATTTTATTTATTTTGCTAACATTTAATTGGTAGTTTAATTTATTTTCTATTTATAAAATAATTTTCAATTTGTTCTTACATTTTTCTTGCAGAAAAGAATGGATGTCATCATCTTTGTGTTCATCAGTATTTTTATCTTCAGTTCAAAGAAACTAAAGAATTGTATAATTTGATGTGATTGTATATAATTTGATTGTAATGTTGATATTACAATCAATAATAACAACTTATATACTACTGTTTATAGAAAAACCACATATGCACCTGTTTTCATCCCCCGTTGGTCGTATGACCCCTACTCATATAAAATAGCTGCGTTTTGTTTCTTATTAAAAAGAGTAGAAATGCATTGTAATACCACGGAAGCTAAGTTGAAAGAATTAGCGATAATCACAGAACAAGCTGCCTTGCATGGATACAACTCTTCGTTTATTGAGAATATCAAGAAGTCCTTACATACAAGCGCACAAAACACTTATCCACCTCTGAATAGTACTTCTTACACTGAGTAGCTATCTTCCACCTAATATCTTGAATAAGCATAAAAAGAAAGAACGATCAGTAAGAATTTTTAAATTATATTCAATAATAATAAAATTATATATGAATTTTAAAATAACTTTTATTACTTTAATTTTAAACGTAGAGTGTTAAATCTAATTCTACACCACCAAGTAGTCCAGATACAACATCAACCTCTTCAGAGAGTAAATCAAATTTGAATTCAACTGTTTTAACTTCTTCAGATAGCAACTTGTCTATTTCTGGAAATAATTTTGATAAGGTATATGTCTATACATTTATTAAATTATATAGTTTTGTTTGTTATTATATATTTAAAATTAATATTTTTTAGGAGGACACTATTTCTGCCTATAAAAGGAGGAGAGATTCTTGTGATAATGAAACAGAAGTAAAACGTCCTCGTTCTAGTGAATCTGATTCGTCATCCTCTTTTACATCATTTGAGATTACTTCAGATCAGTCAGATGTTAGATTACCTTTTTTAGAGAAAACAAATGAAGACTCTGAAAATACAACTAATGATTCTCAAGTAATATTTTTATAACTGAATCATTAAAACTTTTAAATTGTTACAGTCCAATTTTAATCAATATCTTTATTTTTTAGATAAATGAAATAAATGTATCAATTAATAAGTCAGACTGTAATTCTCTACCAGAGAGTTCATTAACAAAATTTGATAATAAAATTCTTTGTGCAACACCAGTATAGAGTAAAATATAGTAAATTTATTTGCAGTTTCTGTTTTTAGAAATTTTTTGAATAAATATTTTCATTAAGTTTATTTTTACTTTTTACAGAATAGTAATGAAATATAAATTCCCATAATCATCAGTCTGTTTGGATTATTATAACAAACAGAAAAGTAAGTTTATAAATTTTGTTTAATTCTTTCATTATTGCAACATATCATGTAATGATGAAAGATAGAATAATGATAAATTCTAATACTTATGATATGTTTTAAATTTGTTCAATAATGATATAGATAACTTTTAGGATATATATTCTCCTTCAGTAAAATTTTATTAATGGTTTTATTATGATTTCCAACATTTCATACTGACAATAATAAAGATATGGGCTTGACTCAGTAAAATAGCTGTACATTAATTTGATTTGATATTAGTTTATTTTCATTACTTATATTTTAGATGCTGTTGCATTGTTAGTATGAGTTGGAGATATAAAGTGAATGATTTAAATTTATACTCTGGGAAAAATTATTAGCCTGATTTTCTAACTCATCTAATCCCATTTCTTAATATTATATCATCAGGGGTGTTGTTTAGCATTTCTGAACTGTTGTTTTAAATCAGCAAAATCATGAAACTGACTAAATGACTCTCCCACCAAAAAGGAAATTATAACTCATTTATTTTACTTATTTTATAGAAACTATAAGCCAGAGACAACTTAGCAAAAGAAGATTCAAATAAGTCATATAATGTCATTCATCTTGATCTAATATGAGGATAAAAATAGAGAAATCAAAATAAGGAGTGAGTCCATATCCTTCCTTGCTCATAATGTAAACCTCTGCTTCTACAGAAAAAATTTCAAGGCTATAAGTATTACACTATTGATCTTGCTTATTGAGAAAAATTCATGCTATCTAACTTGTATGTCTTCTCTTATAATGGACTATAAGAGAAGACATATAAGTTTTAGCTATAAGCTTCTCTTATAGCTAAAGATTTATCTGTGACTTACACTCTTGAACTTTTTCAAACTATAATTAATCTCTTGACGAACTGAATATATCATATTGAATATTTTAGATGTTATCGTCTCATTATCCCATCTTATCAATTTTTAAATCTTATCAATTAGAGTTATTAATTCTGGATAATCATCAAGTTTATAAAATTTAAAACCAATTAAAAAATGAATTATTTTTATAATGTTATATTGACTAATAATTGTTTTTTAAATTGTTTTACATTGTAATATTCAGCTATAAATATAGTTATGCAATTTTGAAAAATTTAACAATTTGGTTTTATATTTTAAGTCAGATTTTACATATAGAATTGCTTTTAAAATATTCTACTACAGATGCTAAACTATTTGATGCTTATTGTTCTAAAATTCAAACATTAAAAAAGAAATTTTTTATATCAAAGTCACAAAAATAACTACTGGTATAATTATCACTATCAAAAGACTGTTCATGAGGAATATTTTATATTCTATCCTTAACTCCAGACAGATACTTAAATTAGAGCTGAAACTACTTCCATATTCAGGGTCATGCAAGAGAATAAATGGGATCCCTTTTCCTATACCAAGACAATAATAAATATTTTCTTTTTATGTTTAATAAATTGTTACAGTCAAATAGGAATACAATAAAAAGTTTATATCAAAACTATATAAAAATCATCCCTTAGGTGAATCCAATTCACCCCTATTTGCACAGTCCTGTACATGAAAATGCAATTTTTACTCTCTTTGCATAATACAAAGAGTAAAATCTCTCTCTTATTTGAGACATTGTCTCAAATAAGAGAGAGTCCAGAATATTGAACATACATTTATTATGTTTTAATATTTACAGTCATTGCAATATTTCAGTTTTTCTAAGTAAATATAAAAAACAAAACAATTAGGCTATAATAAATATACTAAATGTAAACTTCAATGCCTTATATAAATAGCTAACCAAATTGAGGGACACTCTACTGATAACTTTGTGTTTTCTAACTTTTTCTTTGTTTCCCCTTTTTTGCTTTAGTAAAAGATAATCAAACTCGTTTTGCAGATATTTTCCAATATACTCTAAATTGTTTTGTATTATTAATTATTGAAAATATTAGAAATTTATATTCTACATTCGAACCGTGTGATTATTGTAAAAATATAGGTCTATTAATCTGTCTGGAAGTACAAAAACTTATGAAATAAAATGTGAATGAAAGTGCATGGTTGCTAAACTGTATTTGTGTGCACTTTATTGTCAGGGACGGATTTAGGTATGGTCTTTAAGGGCTGCAGCCCAGGGCCCCGTTCATTCAAAGGGACCCCTTCACGGTAAAAAAAAAAAAAACGAATATTTAGTCAATGAATGCATTCAGTTAAAATCTTACTTACAGACTAAGCCAGACTCATACGGTGATATATTCAAGCTAATTTATAAAAAACTTGTCGACGTTTTTCCGAATTGCTATACAATCTTAAAAATTTTTGTGGCGTTGCCAATAATCAGCGATGAAGCGGAGTGATTCTTCTCCAGGATGTCCTATATAGAAAACAAATATAGGACAACAATGATGAATGAAAGATTAAATTATTTATCAATTCTTTCCATAAAATGTGATTTTAGCCAAAAGAATTACAATATGATGATCAAATAAAAGAATTTGCAGCGCAAACATCTTTAAATGTGTATTAAAAATGTATAATGTATTAAAAATATTGATACTTACATTATTTAACTGCTAGACTTTTATTTTAAAAATAAGTAGGCCTATTATTTTTGTTTTTATTTCTTAATCTTTATTCTTTTAATGTATTAAAAATATTGATACTTACATTATTTAACTGCTAGACTATTTTATTTTAAAAATAAGTAGGCCTATTATTTTTGTTTTTATTTCTTAATCTTTATTCTTGACCTAAGAATATGTTATTTCGGTTTTTTGTTGTTATTAAAAGTAATACCTAATACACTTTATTTTTTACTTATGTTTGATGTCTATTATGTATACAAAACCTTTTTTCATTATAATTGTATATAAAAGTTTGTATAAGTGCATCAAATAAAATAAAGTTTTTCAATGTCTATTGCCTATAATTTTTCCTATTTGAAAAAGGGTAAAAAACGGTTTTTCGACAAAATAGCGAATGAGTCGGCCCTCTGTTAATGCAGGGCCCCCAAAGTTAACAGTCCGCCGCTGTTTATTGTACGCATTTATCACATATTTTATATACAGTATAGTAGGATAGGGCAAGATGGTTTCATAGGATAAGATAGTTCGACGACAATTTGTCATTCTTCATATATATATAGCCTATATATATGACTTTTGAAGTTTAATCTATAGGCCCTATTAGACACTATTTGTATGCCTTAATTTGTAATTGTTTAAGCTGGAGCGATGGTTTGTATTTATAATTGTTTGCTCACATGAATAGTCCGTAAAGACATATCTGCTGGACTTCATACAGTAAACTACTGTCGGCTAATGGGAAGAGACAGTGCTGGATTAAGTTAGTGCGGGACCCGATTGGATATTTCTCATGGGCCCCTCAAAATATGGCTTATGTATATAAATAAAATAAGTAACGGTTTATAAATAAATACGCAATTATTAAATCATTTGACTGCTATGGACGCATAATTATATGCATCCAACTAAAGCTATCGATATGGACTTTTTTCATTTTTACGCTCCTTTCCAATCAGGGAGATTACTAAGGGGCGGGGCCAATTCCAACCACGAGCTCACCAGTGGAGGGAGCAGGATGATGAAGGACGGGGATCGCCGGACCGACCCAGCATCCCGAAAAAACTTTTCAAGGCGGATTCCCACTTGGGGTGTAGTCTGCAGCAAACGCAGAAAGGAGCTCATTTCCATAGCAACGAAACCTGATCTTGCGGCCATTTGTTAGAAACGTAGACGTTGCTAGCTCCCAACGTCTACGCTTCTATACAGCGACTAATTGCAGATACTATCCAATCAGAGAAATGCTTAGTATTAAACGAATTATACAATGGCGGTGATTGGTGGTTGACGTATTCCTATTCTTACCGACTATTGGCTGATGTCGTCAATTATTTACGGCAAACGCTTAATTGAATCATTGAATGGGAACGAATACCGAGCATATCGGCGTTTGTGACTCATCAACCTGCGGTGGCGCAGCTCAAGTGGGAATCCGCCTTCAGGAGTTACCAGACCCGGGTCCTCCTGCGTGGCACAACAACAGCGTTACCATTAGGTGGTGCAGCTCAAGTGGGAATCCGCCTTCAGGAGTTACCAGACCCGGGTCCTCCTGCGTGGCACAACAACAGCGTTACCATTTGACCATCCGGCCGCTTCAACTTAATGTTTAGTGTTTATTAATTTTAGAATAGGATTGGAACATTGTTTCGTATCAATAGAATCTGATACAGATTTATCCTTGACTGTCATTTCTAATTTAAAGAAATATAAAAAAAAAGCATTTCTTGTTTCTGATCATGTCGGATTAATAAAGTATTCCCTATATCTTTTTTTCATCAACTTAACGATTTTACAAATAGATAAATTTTCTTTATAATAATTTGTCTACTAAAATTAATTTTACAAAGACTAGTGACGGATCAGTACTGTTTATGTATGATAACTTCTGTGAGTGAAATAACGAATTAATCTCCTGGTAGGAGTAGCTGATATTTTATCGTCGATACGGATTGGCTGTTGCCATTTGTGTTTCACTGAAAACCAATCGAACTTCTCATAAGATTTGTTTGAGATTAAAAGATGAATGAATTAGTATTTTATTTTAAATATTTAATATATTTAAATATCAATACATCTAATAAAATTTTACATATATTAAATAATAAAAATTTTTATATTTAAATATATTCGGTTTATTTCCATTTTCCTAAACTCGTTATTAAAAATACTCTAAACTATGAATGTAACAATAATATTAATAAAGAAATAATTATTTAATGATTTGTATTGACTAAATTGCATCATTTTCATACAACTAGAAATAATAAAGTATTTTTACTAGTTAATTTGCCTATTAAAATGAGGTTTTTCTTCTTGATTCTTTGAATCTATTGATGATATATTTAGGGGTACCGGTAAGTAATGTCGCCTTCCTACATCAAAATCAAACGAATAAAATGTTAACAAGTTTTATAAAACAATAATGTAATTATCCTCATTATCAACAGTCTTTTGTCGTCTAGTATGCAAAATTTTATTGTCAAATCGGTTGGTTTTACGATTTATTCGTTGAAATTAATATAAAAAGAACGACATCACTTTCCGGTACCCCCAAATACAAATCATTAGTCTACATAACTTATATTGTGAAACGTGCAACTACAGTTATTAATTTTTTAACTTTTAATTTATAATTTTAATAATAAAATTATATTCGAATATTTAATTTATGTAAAATTTTATAGGATGTATCAAAAACTAAAGAAAATATGAAGAAAAGAAGAAGAAAGATTCTCTCTCATGTTCATAGGAAATCTATGTATTGTGCATTAAAATACATTAAAACCCGCATTAAGGTTAGGATTAGGTTTTAACTTTGTATTTTCATTAGTTTTATTGTGCTATTTTCTTCCATTTATGTTTATATTTGTTTTCTAAATTATTTTTATTATTTTTTTATATTAAATATTATATTATTTAGTTATATATAGTTTAGTTGTCGATTGTTTCTGCATTTCTCACTTCACTTCTGGATCCTTAATGTGTCGCTTACGCACATTGCTCACAGTTTTTCGGCCATAATTCTAACGTGCATTCATTTAAATATTCTTCACCGTGCTGGAGCAACACAGTCTAAACTGCTCCTGGTATCAGACCTGACATTCAACATTATAGATGGGTGCACATTCAATTTTTCAACACTTTCTGATCTCACAATTTGATATCAGGAATTTGATATCAAAAAACACAAAAATCTTGTCAATAAGACTCCCCATGGACCCTACATTACTATCTTAATAAAATGTAAATAAATTTGTTTCAGTCACCGAAGCTAAAACAAACTGCTTAACTTTCTGTCACAAAGTTCAAAGGTCACAAAATAGCACTTAGAGCAGTATAAAAGTATAAATTTTATTATACAAAAATGTTTTCGATACTGTGAGTATCATTGTCAGTTGTACAAATAATGTACAATTGACGTGATACTCATAGTATCGAAAACGTTTTTGTATAATAAAATTTATACTTTTATACTGCTCTAAGTGCTATTTTGTGAGCATTGAAATTTGTTTCACAGTATTTTTTCAAACGTAGAGATCATTATTATATATTTCAAATGAAAAATTAAGATTTGTTACAAAACCATTTTTTTATTTTTCCATTAACCATAAAATTAGTATTTTTTAATATATATATATTTAAGATGCGCCATACAAACTTATACCCTTTTCAGCCCTCTTAGTAATCCAATGATATTGCCCAGCTAACATATCACGTGGTCACTAACACAATGAGGTTGCTCAAATAGCGTTAATCAACATCTATACTTAGGAATATACCATCTCATTTTCAAATTTCAGAAAATTCTTCACAAATTTTAATAATATGATGGCAGAATATCCTAGCAACAAATATAGGTATATCTTGCTTACAGTGCTCTATTTTATAGAACTTTGCTAATACAGTGCTTCTCAATCAGGGAAGTAACTATGGGTGGGCCCAGGTGGGCCATGGCCCATGCATTGAAAGTTCTGGCCCATGTGCTGGCCCATCCTGAATGTAACCCGAAACGTAAAATTGAACACCGCAAGAGTTCAACTATACACAACCCATGACGCCTTGAGTTTTGTAAAAATGAAAATAAAAAATCACAAGCATAATTTAAGTCTACATAATTTCATGCTAATAGCAATAAAAAGTTTTATTTACAAGCTGCGAAAAACGCATCCTTTGCATATTTTACGCAGTACTTATTTAATGCGATTAGCTGGAAAGAATAAATAAAGTTTGAAAATACTGGTAAATATAAGTATTTATTTGATATCAGCTCAATGCAAAATTATGCGGTGAATTTTACTTAATGATGCAAAACGATCGATCGATTACTTTGTCCAAATCGAGAGCTTTTGCGATTTTTCTCTTGATGACCATGATTGCTAAATTGCTTAACAGATAATCAATCATTCTGTTACGTAAATACGATTTAATAAAGCGCATACGGGATAATGTTCTTTCACATCGGCGTGGCCCACACTTGGCCCACCCAAAAACAAATGCTGGTTACGTCACTGTTCTCAATTATATTCCATAGTTTTATTTTATATCTTACAAGGAAAATTATCTGCAACTAATCTAAAATAATACTTAAAATAACTATATAAAACAAATTAACATACAGACCTGGGGTCTATGCTGGTCTCAGTCTCTCCGCAGAGACGAAAAATCATCTCTGTGGAAAGACAATCTTTCTACAGAGACAGTAGAGAGATTATTATGTTTTAAGCGATGCTCCAGTCATTCTTTCTCGGGAAACATCATCATTTTCCCATGATGCTTAGAATACGCATATACATAATGTCAATCTCATTCCAACCAATGAAACTACTCGTTATATTGCATTTCACTAGCACTGCACAAACTCAGTATTCAAAGAAAATGGCGGTAAACAGATGTGATTATTTATATAATTACACCATGCAACAAATATAAGCTTTGATAAGTGAATTGGAGAAATAAGCTATTCTATTTTGGAGAATATGATAGCAAATGTATCGGGGCAGTCATTGAGAGAAATGTGGAATGACTGATTGTTAGTAAATGCATAACAAAGAGTAAGATTTTACTTTGAAAACTGTCATTCACTCAGTCATTTAGACTGTGTGTGTTACTTTTTATATTTTTAATTGATTCTGTTAGTTATTATTTATAATTACGAATATTAACAAAAACATGAACATCTCAGCGTATAAAAGTTTTTGTATTCATTGTGAATACAATGTTAATTTACATTGATAAATGGCACAGTTAAAGTAAAATTTTACTTAAACATAAAATATTTTAAATCATCGATAACACAATTGTTAACAAATTTTAAATACTGATATTAAATTGGAAAAATAAGATGATAAATAAATATTATATATTTAATGCATAGAATTCTGTTTCAATTTTCATTCATTGTTCAAAGGTGTTTATAAAATGGGAATATGCAGTAATGTCTTAAATGATGAATAATAGCTTAAACAAAAACATGTTAACATCCAATTGTCTATCGATCAAAATTATATCCTCAATATTATGTTGAAATCCTCTACCTAAGAAAAACTACAATGCCGATGTATTTTAATTGAAAAAAAGTCTTTTATCCAATATGTGTAACTTTGACGCTAATTCCTTACAATGCTACAATTTCATTTTTTTTAATTAATAATTAAATTTTTTTAAAATAGATCACCCAAAGCACTCCAAATATTTTAATGGTCTTTAAATTATCCTATTCTGATTGAAATTATGTATTATTTCTTCTTTCAAAACATTTAAATATCAATTGTCTCTTCTGAGAGATAAGTAAGGCTATCACTCTGCAGAGAGAGAATTTTTAAGAGACAAAAAGTTGTCTCTGACTAAATAGTTTCTTTAAAAGTACTGCAATATTGACTTAGAATGAGGAAATTGTCTTTCTAGCAGAGCAACCAATCAGAAGTGAGGTTTGCTCACTGACGTCAAATAGTTTGTCTGGAAAGACCCCCTGGACCCATCCTGAAAAACTGGAAGTGTGAGATCCAGAATTGAACCGAGCCTTGAAGGTGGTAAGCTACTAATGCACATGCAATAAATAATAATATAAAGATGTTTTTAGACTTTTATATGCACTAGCAAATGAAAAAGGCTGTGATTCTTTTTATAGCAATGGTTTAAAATGTAACTACAATAACTGATATAATGGTATGCTTCTATAATGTAAAATTACACAGTTACTTAGCATTATTACAACAGTATTTTAAGATAGTGAAAATTATGCCAAAAAAAATCTTCATTTTATAATTGAAACTTTTTATTCAAACTTTTGAAATAAGAAAATTTCAATTGATCCAATTATGAAATATAAAATACAGTATATGCACTGGATTCAATACTTTTGCATGCCACATATCAATAGTTTCCAAATTACAAATAAAACTTAAGTATAAATTATATTTGTAACTCAAGGAACAGGTAATAAAATAGAAAATATCAGTTTACAACATTTAACCTTGTGTGCATTAATGGCATATGCCACTCAAGGTCATTTACCATAAAATGCCATTGATGGTATATGCTGTACCTGAGACAACAGAATTTTACAACTGAAATTTCTTTTAATAGTAGTATGTGGATTTTTGTTGGCCACCAATACCAATTATGGATGTTGTTGATACTGTCATAGGTGAAAATAACTTCATCAGTAAAAAATATTAATGGAATTAACTGATAATTAGCATTTACCCATTGGCAATATTCCAATCAACTGGTTTCATCTTCTGGATGAAGGTGTTGCACCCATTTGTATGTGATATGGATATAAACCTTGCTCACATAATGTTCATCATACTCTTATATGTGAGATACCAATATGTGCAGAAATTCTTTGTACGATTGCAGTAGGATTACATTCTATCGACTGCAGAATGTGTTCTATTTCATCCACATTTTATTCATTTCCACATTCAGAAGAAATGTGTGGGAAAAATACCAGTCACACAGTTTACTGTAAATACTAGTAAACATTCTTGAATTCAGTACTCTTTGATTAGGCAACTGTCAACAGTATTTTCTACAAGCAGTAATGGCACTTCCATTACAAAATCGATAAACAAACATTATATTAGCATATTCAGTATGTGTAAAGATATGCAGCATTTTTTATAAAATATCTAATATAACATTGCACAAATTCCAGACCAAATGATCATTAAATCATTAAAGAAATATCTGCTTGATCACAGCATCATATGACGACCTAAATCAGCAAAGGTATAATAAATATTTCAAACAGCTGTATCTCTGCATCTATTGATAATTGGATACGTTTATAGGAATTTTTTTTACTCAGAATAGAAAATGTTTACTAATCCTCCTGAAATACCTTGTATATAAAAGCAATTTAAGAAATGTGGTTTCTGTGCATTTATATGGAAAAAACCCAGATTACAACTTTTGTTTGCTATTTAAAATATAATTTTCAAACCTGATTGATAGTGTATGATTTTCATATTTATAAAATAAATCAATCTTCATATATATATATATAAAAAGATTGTGATATATAAATATATATATCAATATAATATTAAGATATATATATCAACCTTTTACAAGTGCTTTTCAAGTTATGAGCATTCATACTTACAAATGTGTAATTTCATTTTCAAATTACAGAAAATCTTAAAAACTCTTCAAGAATTTTAAACTTTATGATAGCAGAATACTCTATCAACCAATAAAATGTAAAATTACACAGTTATTTAATACAATTTGACAGTATTTCAAGATAGCAGCAATTAAGATTAAAAATACCTCTCTCTATAATTTGAACTTTTCATTCAAATCTGTGAAGTAAACTTTAATTGGTTTAATTATGAAATATATTACAAAATACAAGTTATTTCCATACAAATGGAAGCAAAATAACAGAATATCCAAGTTACAAACAAAATTTACAAATGAATTATATTCATAACTTTAATAGTATGTACATGTACACAACTCAAATTATGAACATAATTCATATGTAATTTTGTTTCATATATATATATATATATATGAAGTTATTTTAAATACAGATATTCTCCAACTTATATAAATATATCTGACTTCCATAAATCTAAACTTAAAAAAAGAAAAAATTTGGGAAATCAATAATGCCTTCATTTTTTATTTGATCATTGAATTTGGGAAATTTTTTATATGAGGTATAAAACAAGTATTTATTATATTTGTAAGTAACAAGGAACTTTTAACATTGAACTTTTAAATGTTATTCATTTACAACATTTAAAAGTTCACATTATTTGATTTATTTATGTTTGTTTATTGTTCATTGATCCTAAATATCATATTACTGGTATGATATTGTACCATGTGGCACTTTATTCCTTTCAGTCAGAGAATAATATTTTTCTAATTTCTGTAAAATCCAAGTTACATAAAAAATCTTCAATCCCAATTATTTGCATAAATTCAGGAATACTGTCCGTCCAGCTTAGCTGTGACATCAATGCAAGTACGCATGCGCTAACTGAATGAGTCCAGTGACAAAATAGGGATGACAGCTTCACACATGGATGTTTTCAAACACAAGATAACTGAAGTTGAATGGAAATTTATTGAAATGCCGAATGCTAAATGATTATTTCAACGTTGGAAATAGTATATTTAACAGAACTTAATATATATATGCAAAGAAAAGTAAACTGAAACCAAAACCATTCCCATCCATCCTTATACTGACTGCGACTCTCCCTTTTGTGTTTGGACTCATCTACCTTAACTAGGTGCGGCTTTCGTGGATGGACAGTACTTGTATATATAAAATAACATTAATCAATGTTATACAAATATTCCTGACTTATGCAAATAAGTAGAACTGAAGGATTTTTACATATATCAGATTTTGCAGAAGTCTGAAAAATGATTTTTTAACAAAAATTCTAAAGCAAAAATTATTAGAGCTAGTGGATTACACCCACACCTTGCTATATGACCACTCTTTATACCGCATTTCGCTATAACGGCCTTTTTTAATTATGGCACTTTTTCGATTTACGGCCCACAATGGTTCGTTATACGGCCAAAAACAATGCTGTACTGTTAGATAAAATGAAAAAAAAAAATGAAAATTATATTAAAAGATATCGCTAATAATAATAATAATAATAGATCCAAAAACACTCGTTGAACTTTATTTTATATAGTTGATTAAGCAAAAAAGTGAAGTGAAATGATTTACACTTATACTGTAGTTAATGTTGCCAATTCCAATCTACGGAAAATCACGAAGTACTTATAATAAGAAAATTATTATATCAAAAATAATTTTTAATTTTTTCCAATAAAGGCAATTATAAAGTCACTAAATCACTATATCAGCAATTTTAAATTATATATTTCATCATAAAAAAAACATTAAAAATCACCCAATCTGAGCAACAACAATGCCACGCCATTCGAAAAGGTGAGACGTGCAGTCAAACTACCTAAAGGCGCCACGAAGTTTTGAAAACTTGGTGCCTTTTGATTTTGATTTAATAAGTTCATACAGACAAAACTTACATCGATCTAATATTTATTAATTAAAAAAACGTACACAAATCAGATTTTTCCACTTAAGTTGAATCTGATTATTTTAAATGGAGAAAAAGTGTTTTATCTTTGTATTTAACTCGTTTTTTGTCTAAATTTCGTTTTGTATTCGACTCAGTTTTTGTCTAAACAATAAATGAACGACTAACAAATAATGTTGTTTATTTTAATAGATTTAACCAGTATTTTAGTATTTTCTGCGATATTTTTTTTAGTTTTAAATATGATATTTTATACGGTGTATCGATTTTGATGACAATAACCGAAATTTTGATTATTATAAACAGAGTTTTCATAATGCATTTTAATATGGATGATTCAGGACCATAAATTTTAACAACATTAAATGTTTGCGATTACAATAAGCGGCTTCTACTGTACATACTGTACATAGGTGCATATGATTTTTGTTTTAATTTTTATGTTTATTTTTTGAATTTCTATTTATTATTACTTGTTTTGTACTTTTATTTTTATGTAAGCATTTTTATAGGAAATAGAAAGAATAAAATGCTTTATGAACTAAAAACTATATTATTTTATAAAAAATTGGAAAAGATCGAATTGAATTTGTATCAAAATAATTGATTCGTTATACGGCTTTTCGCTTTACGGCCAACTTTTCCGGAACGTATCTAGGCCGTAAAACGAGGTATGGGTGTATTGGCTTTTCGCTTTACGGCCAACTTTTCCGGAACGTATCTAGGCCATAAAGTGAGATATGGGTGTGCTATGATTGCATCTATACCACATTATGGATGCCATACTGTTCTCTGACCAGAAAGGAGATAATACTACATGATGCAATATCATACTCAGTAATAAGATCAACATACAATATATAAAAACATAAATAAATCCTGTAACATGAACTTTTAATTTTGTAAACTAATACATTCAGACTTAAAAATATAATAAATGCTTAATAATGAAAAAAATTTTGGAAAATTTTTTATTTAAATTTAGATCTACAGAAGATATATATGTAAATTGGGGAATACTTATATTTTTAGATTAAAAAAAAATTTATATTTTAAAAAATTACCTGTAAGAGAGTTATATTTATGGGAACTTTCTGTAGTTTATGGAGAATTGCCAATATCTGCAATATATTTAAAAAACATTTAATATATTCAATTGATTGAACAATATTTATCAATAATTTTTCTCTATTTAAAAATACAAATTTTCTATGTTTAATATACAATTTTATTTTTTATATAATATTAATTTTAAGATTTTATATAGCATTTGCATATTTATTTCAACCTTTTGCAAATTTATTTAACCGATTTGCAAATATATTTAAGCCATTTGTATATACATTTAAACCTTTTGCAAATTTATTTAAATTTCATGCAAAACAGTTGATGAAAAAGCAACGCCTTATAATGCATGAGTCTGTTCGTTTGTTTCCCATTGCGACTTTGGGTATAAAATTTAAAACGCCTTATATATATATATATATAGAACATGAGTGGCTTCAATCAGTCAGTACCTATAAACTGGGAAAAAACTCATTTTTATAGATGAAAGCGGATTTAATCTTCACATCAGACGATCTCAAGCTCGCTCGAAGATTGGTACTAGGGCAGTGATTACTGTCCCCACTGTCAAGAGGATGGAATATCATACTTATTGTTGCACTGAATAATCAAGGAATTGTTCACTAAAAATTATATCTTCCAGAACTACAACTGCAGAACACTTCTGTGAGTTTGTCAGGGAATTCGAAACGAAACTCCAAGACTCAGAAGATGGTGTATTGATTTATTCACTCTTCTTTCTCACCATTTTTTATTACTGTTCGTAGCCGAAAGTTTGAATGTATTGCAAAAGATTTAAATACATCTGCAAAAGGTTTAAATATATTTGCTAAAAGTTTAAATATATTCGCAAAAGGATTAAATCAAATTGCACAAGGTTTTAAATAAATTTGCAAAAAGTTTAAATAAATTCATGTACAGTTTAAATATATTTGCAAAAGGATTAAATTAATTTGTAAAACTAAGAAACATATAACTACTAGCACTATTAAGCTGTCCAGGAAGAATGGTTCCTGGATTGCTTAATAGTGCTAGTAGTAATATGTTTCTTAGTTAGAATCCTTTGAAAGCAGTTATATTAGTATTTATTAATTTGTAAAAGGTTGAAATAAATTTGCAAATGCTATATATCAACATAATGATGATTAATAGTGTTAGTTTTTACTGACCAGTCATATATGAGTTAGATAAGTGTAACAGAGCACATTTAAAATCAGAATGGATAAAAACTGCCATTAACTTTTCATAAGTTGTTCTGATATATAGGTTTCAGTGTCAGATAAGACTATTGCTATAATGAAGCATTCTTAGAAACCTTATGACAAAATTTGAGCATATTTAACAAGATTGCACTGATGGAAAATATGATATTACACTAATTTGGAGAGATGGCATGAAAAGAATACACATCTAGTAGCACATTTAGGGCCTCAAAAATCAAGATTTATTATATTAAATTAGATATATAATTCAATACTGGGTCCCCAAAAGATATAAATGTGCTGCTGCATATACTGATGCACTATATTACACTCTTATAGCATGCTAATATCTATACTACACTATTATAGCAATAGTGTGTACACAAACTATTAGGAAGAGTGTAGTATAATGCATCAGTATATGCAGCAGCACATTTATATCTTTTGGGGGCCCAGTATTGAATTATATATCTTATTTAATATAATAAATCTTGATTTTTGAGGCCCTAAGTGTGTCTAGTAGTAAATGTACCATTAGATGTATATCCTTTTCATGCCATCTATCCAAATTAGTGTAATATCATATTTTCCACCAGTGCAATCTTGTTAAATATGCTCAAATTTTGTCATATGGTTTCTAAGAAAGCTTTATTATAGCCTTTCAAAAATGTTTTTATCCTACTTGTAGAATAAAAATTATTTCTCAAATATTTGTTTACATCATTTATAATAGCACAAGATGGATACAATCTATTATATTCAAAATAAATTGTATCTATCAGATCTATTTATCATCATAATTTGCATATTATATACCCAATTAAAAAAAAATTTGTAAAAACATTAAATATATTTTCTCAGATAGAAAGTGATACAATATAAATAAGCAAACATATCAGAGAATTTAAAAAATTAAAATATGAAGTAAAATTTTATATAATATGTAATTTAGAATTTTTTAAAATTGAAGAATTTTAATAAAATCATCCCTATCTGTTTACAAATGAAACAGGAGGCACATGTTTTGACTTTGGAAAAAGATTTACAACTGAATGAAATATGATACTCTATATAATTTTGATATATAAGTATCTTATTACTTAAAAATCCATTAAAAATCACTAAAATATAGTAATTTTTTTTTTTTTTTGCATTAGAAAATAAACACTTTGCCAAAAAATAAGGTTTCACACATTCAGATTTAGTTAATTAGTCTGCATGTCAATTTGCATTTTATCATTTTTGAGTGAGTTTTATGTTACTACTGCTGGGTTAATTAACATGCAGGAATGCTCAATTTCCAAAGCTAATTATTAACAAGAACATTAGATATTATAATTTTTGCATCTCCCAAGCAAGAAAGAATTTATCAATAAACAGAATATAAAGGAGGAGCAATAATTTTTACATTTTGATTACTAGTTCTGAAGTACAAGTCTATTAACTCTTTTCCTATTTACTTCTCAAGTCTACTATCAACCTCAAAATGCATTTCACAGTCTTACTGTGAAATGCATTTTGGCCTTCTTACCTATAAGATTAAACAGCTTGCTTTAAATTTCATTTAAATCTGCCAATTTCCTCATGTCCATCTTTTCATTATATTCTAGTCAATGAGAGAGACTCAAAACAAAAAATAAACTAAGTAGAATCTAAAGTTCAGTATTTTCTACAGCACTAACCAGCAGTCAAGAAAACAAAATCTTTTTATTATTTAAACTTAAAAACGTTTTCGGTATGTTTCCTATACCATCCTCAGTTACATTTTCTGATAGGTATTCTGAAATGTAACTGAGGATGGTATAAGAAACATACCAAAAACGTTTTTATGTTTAAATAATAAAAAGATTTTGTTTTCTTGACTGCTGGTTAGTGCTGTAGAAAATACTGAACTTTAACATTTGATTTCCAAGCAGTTCTTTAATTGAGGATAAAGTATAAGTAGAATCTACTCTATTCTTTTAAAACAATAAAAAAACCATTCTTTATTTTGATGCCACTACCAGAAACCTAAGAGCTCTTATCATAGAATAGGCTAATAATATTCAAAATGAAAATTATTGTTCTTCCTATGTAGAAAAATTGCTTATTGATAAGTTCTCTCCTATTTGGAAGGATATAAAAGTTATAGTATATGATAGTGGTGTTAAACCTTTTCTATTATGCAAGCTACTTTTCTATATTAAGTTATTTGGCGATCTACTCTTTTATATAGATCATGTTACCTGATATCTGATATCTGATTATGCATAACTATACAATTAAATGTACTCACTCACTTCTGAGAACCCACTCTGCCAGCCCTAAAAACTTTGTGTATTTAAAAATTAATCACTTTTAATTATTCTAATACAACAAATAAAATAAAACATATTGGAATAAAAATATTTGTTTCTCTATTTTGGAAAACCAAAATTAGAAAAAAACAACAGATTGATTACATACTCATAAGTAGGGCTCGAAATAACGGTTGCCAGCTCGCCATTGGCGACTAAGAAATTGGAGGTGGTGAGTGTGATGAGATAACCTTGAAAATGCTTGATTAATACTTCCCACAATTTATTTTCATGGTTTTTTCTGTATAGTTTTTCTGTCAGAATTTTCTCATCTGGCTCCGACGATAAAATTCTGTAGTGCTTCTAGTTCACGAAAGAGAGAGCCAGTTTGAGAGGGCTAAACCATTCATTTTAGGTAAATAGTAACAGCTGATAATGAGAAACTGGTGAAAATAAAGGTTGGCTCATTTGGAGATTGATCAATCATATAGCTCAACCAGTTCTGACATCATCAGGAGACTTGGCAAAGGCCTTGCAGACTTTCTTATTAAAACCATCGATATATATCGTTGATTAAAACTCAAGCATATCATCGGAAAACTTTGGGCTATTCTATGCAGATTAAGAAAAGTCCTAGATGTTGACTAGACAATACATTAATTAGGACAATTCATGACGTAAAGCCTGTGAACCAATGATTAAACTTACATTCATAACATGTAGTCAGTATAGGAAATTGCTTGACAAAATATATGAATCTTGTTACTTTTAATTATTAATCAACAAGATATCAATTAATCAAAATACTCTATATGAAAAGAAAGGTTATGTAAGTTATAATAAAATTAGGGATGAATATTTTACCTTAAAGAGTAAAAGTGTCATATCTCATTATTTATTTATAAAGACAAATCTATTTTGTTTTTTGCTTTTTTTTAAAAGACTCAATATTTTTTTTTAACTGACATAGAGTAATCTTGTATAAAATTTTATTTTAGGTTTTTTTCACAAATTGAACAGTATTAAATTTCATAAAAACTTCATACTATCAAAATTTAATCAATAATTCATACTTCTATGAAATCTTATTATTTCAATTTAGAAATTTTTATTGTTAAAAATCGGTTTACATAGTCTTATTTATAAATAATTTTAAAGAGTATGTAATTGATTATTTATGTTAAGTTTTCTTATATCAGGATTTTGATTAAACATTCTGGAAATTGTTTTAGATTTGTAGTGTTATAAATTAAGGGTTTATCTGCAATAATCAGATAAGTTGAGTTACCTGGTTTTATGGAAATTCTATTATGAATTTATCTTGATATTTTATGTTTATAGTGGTACCATTTAACAAGAGCCCCAAATGAATTATGCATATGATTCAACAATATGAAAAGAGATGCATCATTGCATATATAACAATTTACATTTTTTTACATTAATAGATTTCATATATCTTGTTCTATAATTACAATATTCATGTTGAAATAATCCACATAGCAGGTTAGCAACAACATGTCATGTTGTCACATTTATTTTATTTTTTCTTGAAGGCTATTTACTGCAAATTAATGTTTCTATAAATCTTAAAATAAACTAATAAATTTTTGAAAAACTGAAAAAATATATTAAAAGAAAAAAAAAATATGGTCTGCATTGGCAAAAAATTCATTTATCATTAAGAATAGAAACGTTTTATAACACTAAACTTAGCTTCCATTTCTGAATATAGAATTCTTTACCCTATCAAGTAAGGAATTCTGCTTGATGGATTTATTTCACCAAATTGCTATTTCCAAAAGAAAATAGTGTTTCAGAAAATAAGGAAAAACTATTTTGTAACTAGCAATGCATATTTAAAAAAAATAATTAATTTCAACACTTCAATAATAATCATGAAGGAAATCTATATGGTAAATTGTCAGGCAGTCTCAAATTTGGTATATTAATGACTTCTGTTGCTATTATATTTTTCAAAATGTAAAATTTTAATATAGTATACAATTATTTTCAATAAAATTCACATTATTTGTTTATATAAGTGTTCTGTCCATTTCAGAAAAAGTGAATGAATTTAATTTATGCAATAACCAGGATAGTGAGATTTGCTTTTATAGGTAATATAAAGAAATATAAAAAATTGAGAAATTGGAAATATTCCAATCTTTAAACTTTTTATATATTATCACCTACTTTTTCATGTAACCACTGAAAATTGCTTTTTAAAGCCGAAAGTATTTTGGATTTGTAATATTTTATAAGTAAACTAACTGTTCTGCCTGAAATGAGTTTGTTTTCTTAATTGAAGTCTCTTCACCTTAAATAATAATGTCAAAAACAACATAATTTATTTCAAACCTGTATTAAAAATAGTTTATAAAAACACAATTGATTATTTTAATTTGAATTTTACTGAAAATTGACTTTCTCCAGTTACCTGATTATTGTAGATAACCCCTCAATTGTAGTGTTTTGAATTTATAAATCTAGATAAATGTAATAGCATTTAATTAGATTTTAAGTTAAACATAATTAGATGCAATTTGTAATAATGTTTGTTTAAAATATTTATCATTATTAAATGAATGCTTTTCAATGTTGAGGTTTTTTTAAATAAAGAAAGAATACAGTTTTAATACAATAAAAATAATGCTTTTTATTGTAGAAATGTTTTAATTATATAAATAAGTAATTATAAAATTATAATCATAAAATTAAAATGAATAAATTCAATTTACTGATACTACCATCAAAAATGTCTGAAAGGAAAAATACCATGTATTTTTCCTTTCAGACATTTTTGGCACTATCAATAAACTTTATTGTATTTTATAATTTTAAATATAAAAGTAATTTTATAATTTTTTTTCTTTCACAGAAAAAACAGTTCCAAAAAACCCACATTTGGGTCCAGTGGATCAGAGATTGGCTCTGTATATATTGAATGAATTCAATTTAGTACCAGAACATGTAGAAACCAGATCGCTGTATAATCCAGCAACACCTGAACTGGAACAGGCATTTATGCTTAATTTAAATTTTTAAATATTCTAATAAAACACATGCAGGTCTTCCCATGGCAATGTAAGACTTGATTGACAAAAAATCAATAACCTATTCTGCAATTACATAGAGAATCTCCCCTCATTCAGTTTTGACAAACTTGATATGCATGTTCAGGGGCAATAAATAGAATATAATTATCCATTACAATTTTTTTGAAATATATCACTTTATTCTCAAAATTTTGAATTTTTCAAAAATTTTGTAAAAATTTAAATAACATATATACTCATGTATAAGCCAATCCATGTATAAATTGAACCCCCAAATTCAGAGTTTAAAAATCAATAAACGAAATCTGTAAGATGACTTCCAACTTTTAAATGTTAGAATAATATAGTATTTGTTGAAATAAATGAATAATTTCTTTTATAAAAAAAGTTTTCCAAATTCAGTTTACTATTAGAATAAATATAGTCATTTAGACAAAAATTCCAAATATTTATAATATTACAATACAATATAAATAGAAAGCTGGATACAGCAGGTCATGATTATGTTGTGTCATGCCCAGTCTCTGAAATGCAATTTAATAGAAGTGTTTGTTCAGCAGAAAATATCAAAAAAATATTAAAAGTTTCTTTCATTTCCAAATCACAATAAAAATATTTAACAAAGTTTAAATATTAAGAATTTCATTAGATTCTTAAAATTTCATATGAGAATTGAATTTTTAAATGAAGGTTTGAATTATAAACAGCATGCAATGAATATTTTAATGCAACTGATAGCAGTAGGAGGCTGACCAGTGTACATATGATCACTGGGAGCACAAATCTGATTTACAAAATCAGCTATAAAATAATTATCTTGTATTTTCTAAATGATCAAAAGTATTAGAAAAACGTTAATTGCCGATCAGAAATTATCGTTACATAGATCACTATATTTCCATTTATTATTAATTAATAATATATACAGTAGCAAGTCACTATGTTTATTCACTAAAAATGATTGTTCTACACATTTCTAATCTTATTTGCGAAGCACCTAATAAATTAATAAATTACATTAATTAATTAATGTATTTTTTGAATGTATTTTTAAATATGAACAGTCACATACATCCACGCTTTTTTAATAAAATTGAGCAGCAGCATTGACTTAAGTTTTGTTATAGGGCAGAAGTTATTAATATCCAAATGCATTATTTATATAGCTTTCATGAAAATTTACACAAAAATGAACAGCCATTTTGATGACTGTTCATTTTTTTTATTTATTTATAATAATTTTTGTAATGTTAAATACAAAATAACATAGATAAGAAGGTACTTTTATGCCATATTCAAATTTCCACAGGCGTCCACATATCCATATTTTTTAACAAAAAACTCAAAAGAATCAATAATATAATTATGTTTATTAGGAATATACATTTTGGATCATGTGGTTAGCAGGAAATTGAGTTCTTTCCTTCATTTAATCACTTTTTCTTTATTGCAGAGGGCATGTGAAAGCCCTTATACATGCAAGACCTAATCTATTGACTATATCACTTTATTTTGAATAATATATCTTAGGTATAGACAAAACAGACAAGGATCTTTCTCTGATTAAATTATCAATAAATCTTTTAAACTTATTATAGGGAAAATTAGAAATGTGGGTTGATATATTTCCAAAATCTTTGGGAAAACCTGGACCAACAATAGATATCACACCAAGAAGCACTACAAAGTAAGTTTATCCATTTATTTGTATCTAAATTAGTGTACAAAATCTTCTATCTGAATTGCTAAATAAATCAACAAATTTTCAAAATGTATTTTTTAATAAGATTTGAACTGAGGATTGTAATTTGGAACACTTCTGATGTTTTGTTAACTGAAACAAATATTCTTGGAGAACAAATGAGTGATATATATATAAAAGGATGGATTAGTGGTATAGATGGCATACAGAAAACAGATGTTCACTATAGGTAAAACAGAGTTATTCTTTTATCTGTTAAATATTTATAGATAACTATATCATTATCATGAATTCCAATAAAAATATTATTCTTTCAGGTCAATGGATGGAGAAGGTAACTTTAATTGGAGATTTGTATTTCCATTTGAATATTTATTAGCTGAAAATAATATTGTGGTGAAAAAGAAAGAACATTTCTGGTCTCTGGATGTAACAGAGCATCATTTACCTCCTAAATTAATTCTCCAGATATGGGATAATGATACATTTTCTTCAGATGATTTTATTGGTATTTATATTTATTAAGGACCAATTCTGAATAATTAAATTCATATCTATATTTAAATTCTTTTGCTTTTTTAGGTTCAGTTGAAATGGATTTGACAAGCATGCCACAACCTGCAAAAACTTCAGATAAATGCTCATTACAGCAACTGGGTTATGAACGAAAACAAACAGCTTTGGATAAATTTATATTGAAGTCCCATAAAACTAAGGTTGAATACATAAATATTTTTGAGAAAAGAAGAATTTATGGTTTTTGGCCATGTGTTACTGAAGATCCTGAGAAAGGAATAATTTTAGGCGTTAGTATATATGGATTTTTCTTAATTAATTTAATTTCTTGCAATAAATTTAAAATACAATCTAAATAGAGAGATCAATTATAACTGTAGTTTTAATTTTAGGGAAAGTTAGAAATGGAAATGGAAATTATATCTGAAGAAGAAATAGAAAAGAAACCAGCTGGACTTGGAAGAGATGAACCAAATATGAACCCAACATTAGATCCACCAAAGTATTTTGATTTTGAAATATCATACAATATATTATTTAAAATAAGTTGTTTATAGAAAATTCACTGAATTTCATGAAAATTATAATGGAATATGCAAATATTTCTATTGTTATATTTACATTAGCATATAAGTCTGTCTATGACATGTAGAAGTAAATTAAATCTATTCAAGCAATGTGAATTCTTATAGTAGCTTAGTTGCTTCATTTTTTCATACAAATGGCATGACTTCCAATCTGTTGATTATTAAGTAGGGGTAATAGAGGTTCTGCTATAGATTTGTGAGGAAGTTAACTTTGACCTGTCTTATTTTTATTTTATTATGCACTCTATTATTTATTTATCGTTATTTTCCTATATGCTAACGTATTATATTTTAGTTTAAAAGTTAACTTACTTCCACCTTCTCCGTCGTAGTTGGCAATCACGTGATACGGAATCGGAACCGTCCTCCGGAAGAGCTATCCCGGGTAATGACGTCATCATCTAATCTAACTAATTTTACCACTGAACTGATATGTGAAAATAAGAATGATCCGTATCGGTGTTTTGTTCGGTAGATAAATTAATTGTAAAGAGGATGACATGAATGAATTACTCTGTAAGCTAAGAACTTTAAAACTTGTTACGTATAAGTATGCAAATGAGCAAAGTGCTGGATTGTAAGTCACCCGTATAAAAGATCGACGCAGTCGACAAGCCAATTGAGGTGTTGTTTGATACGAGAGGTGTTAAATCCAGACGTAAAATTGGCGAGTGACATTTGAGTTCTTGTAGAGATCGACTATTGTTTGAAGTTTGTATCGGAGGTGGAGGTATTAGAAGTTAAGTAATATTTAAGGTTTATTTCTTGTGACTAATTGGATTTTTGGATATTTGAATTGAATTAAACAAGTTTTGTTGGATACTTGTTTGTTTGTTTATTATAGTTTCAATAAATCATTTGCTAACACTTTTGTAAGTGTTTTGAGTCTAATAAATTTATAGTTTTATTCCCCGTTCTTCACAATCCGGTTGACCCCTCCGCAGGAGTGGGCAGCCTGTGGAAGGGCTTGTTTCGCCCCAGACATTGCTAGGTCCAGGGGAAAAAATTTACATGGGCCCAAAATAATTTTAAAATTATAAAGTTGAGGCAATTTATTATCACATGTAAGACTAATTTTCAGCAACATCATTCTAAGCAGGGTTGCAGAGTCGGAGTCGGAGGTTTTTGGGTGGAGTCAGAGTCGGAATTTTAAACTGCCCGGATTGGCCGCGTGGAAAAGCTTCGGCTTTTCACTCTGGAGGACCCGGGTTCGAATCCCGAGTCCCACCCCTTGAAAATACTTATCATGGGGTCTGGGCCCGGCCCGTCGATCCCCGTTCTTCACAATCCGGTTGACCCCTCCGCAGGAGGCCCCATGATAACAACAATCCGGTTGACCCCTCCGCAGGAGTGGGCAGCCTGTGGAAGGGCTTGTTTCGCCCGCCACTTAGTACTCTTACTGAGTGGAAAGTGGCGTCATCTATCGACAAATCACTTAGTATTGCAGGGGTGGACAGCCTGTGGAAGGGCTTGTTTCGCCCCGTCACTTAGTATTCTCAAAAATGGAAAGTGGCGTCATCTGTTGACAAAAAAAAAAGCCCGGAGTCGGATCATTTGCCATCCGACTCTGCAACCCTGATTCCAAAATTAATTAGCATATAAAAACAAATTACGTGATGTGTTCGAGCCTCTGTGAATTCCGGGTCTGTAAATCTTCCCCTCATCATCATCTCTCGTTGATCCTGCTTTAGCTGATGCCATATATTTTGCTTCCATACTAAAAAATGCTACTGTTTGATCAAATTGTTTTTTCATTAGTGATTTTTTTAAATTCGTATTTGCTTTTTTTATGCTACGACAGAGCATTTTCATTCTAGTCAATCAAATAACACGAACTTTAAATATTCGTGTTACTTGATTTAATTATGCTTTGCATTTCATTTATTGATCTTAATTATCATATTACTGCTACAATATTGTTCCAAGCGGTGTTGTATCCATTCAGTCAGAGAACATAATGGCGCGATAATGCAATATAAATGAAATTATATAGTTCACTAGCCTCGATAATTTTTGCTTCAGAATTTTTATAAAAAAAATTATTTTTACTCTTACGCAAAAAATTTCAATCCCAATTATTTGCATAAACCAGAGAATGCCTGTATTTATATTTGAACCAAGCTTTAAAGTTATGCGAACAATCTCCGTTTTCAACAAGTACAGAAATGTATCTAATAATAATCGAACTATTTTTAAATATTTAAACTATTTTTATTAAAAAAAATCTTTTTTCTGAACAACACAAAATAATAAAAAGTCCTAATATTGCTTTGGAAAGTGATACTTTTAATGTTGGTCTATTTATGGATAAAAATGCAGTTTTTGTTTTATTCCCCCCTCTTCAGTTTATCAAATAAACAGTTTATGATGACATTTTCTAAAAAACTATACTTAGAAAATCCTTAACTAATTTAAATGTTTAAATAAAATTAAAAATATTTTCAATAAAATCTTAATACTGATGATAATAGTAACTTAACTTTTTAATTTACCTCAGATAAACTATTTTTTTTATAATTTTTTACATTTTACTTTCAATCAATGTGACTCTTTATTATAAACATATCGAATAATTCCATAGTAAATATTTATTAAAAAATTATTAATTATAAATACCTCCATAAAACATTATAAACACTGTCCAGACAAACAGCACAATCTCTTAGTTCCAACTGATCAACTGAATTAAAACTGCAAATAAAGTTAAGATATATTTAAATAAAAATTATTTTCTTAGAGAAAATTATACAAAATATAAAAAATAATGTACTTTAATAGTCTAGTAAAAATTTTTCTTCTCTTTTTAATAAAAAATAGCTATGCTATAAATTATGGCACTATGTTCAATAATAGATATGTGAGCTTTTATATATTATATAAATTTAATTAATTTATGTTTGAAATTTATTTTGTAATGATAAATATATTATCTGAAGTTTTTTCTATTCATTCACTATTTAATAAATACATATAAGACTGCTTAGTACCCACTGGATTAAAAGCAGAATTAAGCCATACAGATACATATGATATCACAAAATAGCATTAATGTAGGACATCACTATAATATTTTCTCAATGCAATAATGACATCATACACTGGTGAAATCAATATTGAAATTGGACATAGAGTCAATGGATAAATTTCTAAGCATTATAATAGAGGAAAGTGCCCAAAACCGGACCCCCTCCCTAAAGCGGACCCCCCGGTCTCCTGGCTCTGCATTCTTCTGAAATCTAGCTGGACCAAGTGTAAATAGTAGTTTAGGCTTCTACCACTCTGTAGCGGAGCGCACACGTCACCCACTTCACTTGTTGCTTATCAGTCCGCAATTAAGTGTTTTGACATTGAAAAAAGTTTTTACACTGTACTTCATTTTTCGTTATTTCTCCTAGATATTGTAGGTAAGCCTTTCAACATATATATATTCTTAAATGATAAGGTTTAAGGTTAATGTTTATCATTAAACTGTTTAATTTAGATTTTAGGTTAAAAATTTATTGGGTTAAAAATATGTAGGCTATAGTCGCACAAACCGGACCCCTTATTTTTTCATGTGTAAAGGGGAACTTTGGGTTATGTGCTTTATGTGCTCACTGTGGGCCCATGTGGATTGTCCTGGGGCTGAAAAAAACGTGTATATCTGCAATTTTTGTCGCTAAATGATTTAATTCGGTTATACATTTTCTGTATCATTTGGAATACATTCTGTATCTTTTTTTAAAAAGTAAAACTTGTAATTGTTATATTACACTTATACTTTGAAACTAGAATATGTTTTCTCTGATTTAATAGCATTTCCTAATTTTGTTTAGGGTTATTTTGATTATTTTTACAAGGGGTCCGGTTTCGGCAACTATTTTTCAAATCGACAAAGTGTAAGGTTTTTGAAAATAATTTTTTTTATACTAACTTTTAATTATATGTTCTAAACGTAAAACGTAAATGGTGCATAACACTATAAAGTAAATATTACATGCTTTTAAAATCTAATTTTTTACTATTTTCTATTTTTTTTAAATCAAAAACAAAATGGGGGTCCGGTTTTGGGCACTTTCCTCTATATAAATTAATCATATTTATAATATTACTAGTTAGATGCCAAACCTCAGGAAAGTATTGCCACATAAATTGCATGTTATATTTCCTGACAATTACAAGCACTTTGGCTAATTTCAATATAAAATAGTCTACTGAATTAGCAGCATCGAAATATTTTGACTTTCTGTCTAGAGGACTTGATATCAAATCTTGGCATAAAGCTTGCAATTTGCATGAATGATTCAGATCTGGCTCATTGATCCCTGTCCTCTACAGTCTGGCTACCTCTCTCCACAACTGTAGGTAGCCTGTGGAATAGTCTTGCCATTTAGCAGTTGGAAACTAGACTGGAAAATGGCAATAAAAAAAATTTTAAATACTTATTCTAAAGAATTTAAATCTTAATATCTACAGTCAACACACAAGTGTCTCCTAAATAGCAATTTCAGCTTTTCAATGAAAATTAAGAAATTTTATTTTTTTCACTATATGCTTTTATATTATGTTGTGTTTTTTTATTTTATTCATGACAAAACCTTCAGAAGCATATTATATCATTGGTTTTTGATAATGTTCATATTTGTGATTATTTTTTCATATAAAGAATATTTTATTAAAACTGCTAAGCAACTGCAGATATCCATTTTTATTGGGGACATTTTTTTTTCTAGTTTGTGTGCCACTTTCAACTAAAGAATAATAAGCAATAGATCAATTCCAGAACAAATCAGACTCTTTCTTTCTTGTTTCATTTTGCTTCTTAACTAGAGATAACCAAAAAGCAGCTCAATTTCAAAATCCACTATAGGCTGTACAAACGTATGATGGATCAATCTTCAGATTAAAATAATGTTCAGCTGGGTCTACACTCCTGCAGAAAAAAATCTAGATGACTTCAAATGACAAGCTAATGCTTTATATTACATGATCATCAGGTAGATAATATTTCAAAACTAACAGGTCTTCAAAAATAGAAAATGATAAGATGTCGAGAACTCTTTTAAAACATGTGGAAGTATAGGACAGAATTAAACTAGATCTTTCAGGTGGTAAATGATAGTTTTATCAAATGATCTATGTGCAGAAGTCCATACAATGCTTCCACTCTGACTGCTGGCTTATTTATTAAGGAGTTTCCTTTAAGTTTTGCTTTTTTAGGAAGTGTCATGACAATTAAATGTTAAGTATTGATATTGTTTTGCTATTGTTTATATAATTAGATGATATTTCAGAATATTTTAATAAAAAACATAACATTTAATGAACTCAAAAATGTATTATAATTTTTACCATTTAAATTAATGGAAATTTAATTTCCAATATTTGAGAATTTTATTTATGAGGATATTTTAGGAATGCTCCATACTTGTAACTCAGAATTTACTTATATATATAAATCTATCTCAAATTCTTACAGAATAAAAAACCCAATTGTTTAATTATTTAAATTAGTATAAGTAAATCAATCTAATACTATTACATTTTAAAGCAGGGGTGAGCAACCTTTTTAATCAACGGGCCAATTTAAATTTTAAAAGTTTTTTACATCATTTTAGATCTATAAATTGTTATTAATATATTTAAAATTAAATTGTGCATTTATATTTTAAATATTTATAAGCAGATCTTCCTAATTTGCCATAAAAAAAATTTATAAAAAATTGAACTTACTAACTTGAATTACTAACTTTGAAAACAATCTTGTCCATCATAAATATGAAAATTGTACAGCCAGTGATTTAATTGAAAAGATTATATCCAGTTCAATTCATATAGAGACTTTGTTGGAAAAGAAACCGAATGATCATGAAACAGTTTTGGAATATGTAGAGGAATTTGAATGATAAGCATTTTATAATAATGAACCTAGAGATTGTTGAAACTATTTGGTATAAGAAAAAATAAAATTAAAAATATGTGGATGAAGTGTAAATTAAATATAAAAAAGGCAAACTCTATTTCAAATTCTTATGTTGAAAGCTAAGGCTACAGTATGTATTTTGACATTTTTGAGTTTCATTTAAAATAATAAAGGTTTGCATTAACATGAAAATTTAGTGTTTAGAATGTTTAGGAAAAATTTTGATTTTATGAATCTCTGTATGTTTGACACCTCTCTAAGTTGAACACATTTTGAAGGAACCAAATGTGTGTCCAACATAAAGAGGTTTCACTGTAATTTTCTAAATGTGTTAAATAAAAATTGTGTTGTAGAAGTATCATGTTATATGAGAGGTTCTGCAATTTTCAAATTGAGTTAGAGTGAAACTGTGTTATAGAAGGAATATCAGTACATCAATTTATTTTCAAATAGATCACTACATTTAAGCAAGAAAGTTTTTAATTTGAAAATATATAATATATGCATCATTATAGATCTATAAATTGTTATTAATATATTTAAAATTAAATTGTGCATTTATATTTTAAATGAACTCAATGCCATATCTTGGAATATTAACAGATCTATATAGATAGATTTCTTGAGTCACAAGTCGTATTTCATAAGCTACCTTTATACCAGATATAGGATATCAGCATCTTTTCTGTTAATAAGGCTTTCATCTTTGCCTATAATTGCTTTATAAATATGCCATTTTTCTATAATTGCATGGAATGAGGAAGTCATTGATATAAACCTTAGACTTTTGACATTTTAACATTTTTTGGGTGTACTTCACCTGCCAACACTTTTTGTCTTTTCTGTACTTTATATTTTGCTGATATTGTGCAATTTTTTTTCTGTAGTCAGTTTATAATATAATCAATAAATGATGATTATGTGCTACAACTTTTGTCAAATATGAGTATTTTGTAGATCCTTGTTTGGTCAAAATTTCATTTTTTGTGTTTATTGGTTCTAGTCATTTGAATGATAGATTTCTTATAGCATTACATGTTGTATAATGTCTAGAAGGAATCAGACTGTCTTCCAAATGATTAGGACTGTTGATCATATCTGTAATGGATATCTGTGCATTTCAATAAAGTCAAAATAATCTTCGGCATATTGAATTGAATTAATATTTTTTAATAACATAGGCAATCCTAAATTATTACTCCTAATATTTTAAACTCCTAGCTCAGTTATCAGTTTGATATTCTTCTAATTGTTCTGATAGATTTTCTTTAATGAAGTTATATTATCATATTCTGTTTTTGATGATGATTATTCTTTTGGATTTATCTTTTCATGTAAATATTAGATCATTATCATTCATTCATTATTCTTTTATTTATAATAATAGAATCATTAAAATGTTTTTAGCTGTTTTTTTTATGATAAAGTCAGTTTTTTATTACTTTCTTATATCTGAGTTTTTTAGTTTAGATATGCCAACATTTTTTTAGAATAAATTCTATGTCATTTAGTGATTCTGTTTTTTACATTAGAATGTTATTGTGTAAGAGACATCCCGTTTATGATTTATTTATCTTTCTATGAATTTTTTAGCCCATTAAAAACTGCTCTTTATGATTTATTTATTTTAGTTCCAAATTTTTTTTTTATTATTAACAGAAAGGACAGTTAGGAAGAACACCTCCAAGTTTGTCATCTGAAGAAGGGAAAAGAGTACGAGATAAAGAATCCTTATGGCATGCAATTCCAGGAATTATTCCTAATATTGGAGCTAAACATGGTCGAAGAGCAACATGGGTTGGAGCATCTGGAGATCAGACATTTGTGAAAATTGATGAATCATTAATTAATTCTTATAACTTGACTAAATCATGTGTAGTTGCAAATAAAAGTTGCATTGGCAAGTATATTTATTTTTTTATTGTTAGATATATCATTTTATAAAAATAATAATTGTAAAAATTGTTTTATATATGAAATCTTAGCCATCCAATGAAATATTTGGTATTTTCTGATAGTGGCAAGTCTTCTGAATAAAATGAGTATGAATGAAGAAAATTGGATAATATTTTAAAAAATTATTGATAAAAACAAAGTATTATAAAAATTTTAATTAATTAATTAGCCAAAAATTGACAAAAATTTATTAAAACATTGTCATTTTTTTTAAAATAAAATATGTTAATTGATATGCTTTTTCCTTTATTTCAATAATTTTTATTTTAATCATTTATAAATTTTTGAATTTATAAGAAAAAACATAACATATATGAAAATTGTCCACAATCCTACATAAACAGCTATAACATTTTATACTTTATTCAAATTGGTCTTGAGATAGTTTGTTGACACTCTACACCCAATACCACAAGCAGAGGTAAAGTAGGCTTAGTTGCAATTTCCTGCAAAATGACTGGCCATCATAAAACAATAAAAGTGTCACGCTCCTTTTATTGCCTGGGATTGTTTACATTAGGATTTTCTCATATTTTACAAAATTATTTGTAAAAGTAAAGCAATAAATGACCAAATAAGTAAAAATATTCTATATTTCAATAAAAGACCAAATAAGTAAAAATATTCTATATTTTAACAGAATTAACCAAAATGTTTGTATTATTAGCAAAATTTTTTCAATTTTATGAATTTTACAGTTCATCATAGTAAAATTCCATGTTTTGCTTAAAATTTCAAAAATAAATTTAACTCAACCCAAAATCAAAATAAGATTACTAAAATATGATAGAATAGAAAGCAGAATCAATAAGATTCGGGGCCACAAGCGGCCCGCGGGCTGCATGTTGCTCATCCCTGTTTTAAAGCACTGACAAGCAGTGCTTTAAAATATAATAGTATTAATAGGAGTTAAGCAGTTATTCGTTAGCAATAAATAAATCAATCTAAATTTATTTTATTTATATAACTATTTCAAATTTAGTTGGTCATTAAATTCACTAAATAATCATCCCAGTAACAAGTCCAATACAAAATTTTTGCATTTAGTGAAAGAATTCCTAATTATATTTTACAATAATTACCTTTTGCAAGTTCCATCAATTTTATTGATCATAAGACATTTGAATGATGATCCCTGATCAGTAACACTTGGAATAATCCCTGAAAAATTAATTTATTATTAAAAGATACTTATTTTACTAAAACTAAAAAAGTTTAAATATCTTAATATATATAATTTATAACATTGTAAATTAGAAAATCAATACCATTCACCTAAAACATATTTCTTAGTTAAAGTAAAGCACAACTTAATCAATAAGAATATAATATTATAATAGTAAGTATTTCAATCTATCAATTTATTCAAACTAGTGAACTATACAGAACTGCAACAATATAAAACATTTAATAAGCAAATCAAATATATTTAAAATAATTTATAATAATTAAAATTTAAACAACAATACAAAAAATAAAATTTATTTTATGTTAGCAGTTAGTTTACTATAGAAAGTATGCAGGAGCTTCTCAACTTTTGTAAAATATTAATCTGTTGAGTGCCTTTGCTGTGAAAAATGGCAAGATGGTAGAACAAAAAATGATAAAAAAAACAGTAAAAAATGATATAAATAAAATTCAATTTTGAATTATACAGTGGAGCTATCGCAGAATAGTTTTTTGCTTTTATTGGGAGAAAATAGGTGCCTCTGATGATGAGTCCTAAATTTTCTGATTGCCGATATTTCTTTTTTAAAACTTTTTACTCTGTTACACTGTCACAATAACTTTTCAAAACCAAATTAACAGCACATAGGCAGGAACCACAGTCATAACATGAATAAAGTTAAACTGCAAATAAATAATAGTGCTTTCAGTTTATTAAAAAAAATCTTCTTCAGCTATAACTTAAACTTTAAGAACACACACATTCCATTACCAAATTAACCCCACCTAATCAGGAACCACAGTCATAATGTGAATAAATAAATTAAACTGCAAATAAATAGTAATGCTTTCAATTTATTAAAAAAAATCTTCTTCAGCTATAACTTAAACTTTAAGAACACACACATTCCATTTAAAGTTCTAAATTAAGGTTACTATAGAAACGAACATATCAACAAATTTTAAGTACATATGCACTAAAGATTAATAACATTAAAATTATATAATACAATACAGGCTTGTTATCAGCACACAAATCAACCAATTAATACTCAAAGTAAACATAAGAATTATGTAAAACATAATGTATATATAATCTTCCACTTATAGAATGACTGTATATGTAAAAATAAGCTCTCTAATTCAAAGTGGAAAAATAAAAATTTATTAAAGAAGTACTTTTGACTTCAAAAGTCATCATCAGCTTTTTTTAAAACAAAATACATTTTTGGAATATCGATATAATTGATATTCCAAAAACGTTGTATTCTAATTATTTTAAAAAACCTGATGATGACTTTATGAAGTCAAAAGTACTTCTTTAATAAATTTTTATTTTTCCACTTTGAATTAGAGAGCTTATTTTTACATATACAGTCATTCTATAAGTGGAAGATTATATATACATTATGTTTTACATAATTCTTATGTTTACTTTGAATATTAATTGGTTGATTTGTGTGCTGATAACAAGTCTGTATTGTATTATATAATTTTAATGTTATTAAGCTTTAGTGCATATGTACTTAAAATTTGTTGATATGTTGGTTTCTATAGTAACCTTAATTTAGAACTTTAAATGGAATGTGTGTGTTCTTAAAGTTTAAGTTATAGCTGAAGAAGATTTTTTTTAATAAACTGAAAGCACTATTATTTATTTGCAGTTTAACTTTATTCATGTTATGACTGTGGTTCCTGCCTATGTGCTGTTAATTTGGTTTTGTAAAGTTATTGTGACAGTGTAACAGAGTAAAAAGTTTTAAAAAAGAAATATCGGCAATCAGAAAATTTAGGACTCATCATCAGAGGCACCTATTTTCTCCCAATAAAAGCAAAAAACTATTCTGCGATAGCTCCACTGTATAATTCAAAATTGAATTTTATTTATATCATTTTTTACTGTTTTTTTTATCATTTTTTGTTCTACCATCTTGCCATTTTTCACAGCAAAGGCACTCAACAGATTAATATTTTACAAAAGTTGAGAAGCTCCTGCATACTTTCTATAGTAAACTAACTGCTAACATAAAATAAATTTTATTTTTTGTATTGTTGTTTAAATTTTAATTATTATAAATTATTTTAAATATATTTGATTTGCTTATTAAATGTTTTATATTGTTGCAGTTCTGTATAGTTCACTAGTTTGAATAAATTGATAGATTGAAATACTTACTATTATAATATTATATTCTTATTGATTAAGTTGTGCTTTACTTTAACTAAGAAATATGTTTTAGGTGAATGGTATTGATTTTCTAATTTACAATGTTATAAATTATATATATTAAGATATTTAAACTTTTTTAGTTTTAGTAAAATAAGTATCTTTTAATAATAAATTAATTTTTCAGGGATTATTCCAAGTGTTACTGATCAGGGATCATCATTCAAATGTCTTATGATCAATAAAATTGATGGAACTTGCAAAAGGTAATTATTGTAAAATATAATTAGGAATTCTTTCACTAAATGCAAAAATTTTGTATTGGACTTGTTACTGGGATGATTATTTAGTGAATTTAATGACCAACTAAATTTGAAATAGTTATATAAATAAAATAAATTTAGATTGATTTATTTATCGCTAACGAATAACTGCTTAACTCCTATTAATACTATTATATTTTAAAGCACTGCTTGTCAGTGCTTTAAAACAGGGATGAGCAACACGCAGCCCGCGGGCCGCTTGTGGCCCCTTAAACATGTTTATGCGGCCCGCCAAGCATTTCTAAAATTGAATTTATTTTATCGACTTTCTCCCATCAATATATTGTTATAAAATTAATTATAATAAAATGGTAGTACATACTAAACCGAAACAATTTTTTGTGACGAGTTACTCACTTGTCGGCGACTTGTTCAAACATGCAATACGAA
>AYEL01082642.1:0-13061 GCA_000484575.1 Olivierus martensii
ATAAGATGGACAAAACATGCATTTATTAAACAAAATAAATTAGAATAATTTAGAACGTTGTATTTAATTATCAGATGTAAAGTAATTTCGAATATCCTGCTGAAATAATTTCAATGCATAAAAATGTATAAAATAATATAAAAGTGTAAATAATATTTTTGAGTCACTCATTTATTGAGTGACTCAAAAATATTGTTGGGCACATTTTCTGCAAATCAAAACCTTTGGCGGATCGTTTCAAATGAAGTCATTATTTCTTTTTTGGAAGGTTTAGGAACCTCTATTTCATCTGCCTCATTGTCTTTATCTTGATTTTCACTATTTTTTATTGAACTTAAAATGTCATCATCTGTCGGATATTCTGCTACAATAACGTCTTCATTAAGTTAATGTACTGTCAATGTGTGACAGTACATTAACTTCTTCCACAACAGACTTTTCAGAGAAGCCGGCTTTTATGAAAATAAATTTTTCTTACTTGATAACTTCCAAAAGTGTACACCTGTCCTTGAGTAGTTAAAGCAACTGTATGATTACTTCCAGCTGCAACAAGTGAAATAGGTACTGGAAGTTTTACTAATGATGGAGAACCTCTATAAATAATAATTATTATTATAAAATTTTTTAATAAAATATATTAAAAAAAATTTAATAATAATTATTATTAAAAAATTATTCAAAAATTTATATAGCATAATAAAAATCATTTTATACACTAATGTATTATTCTTTCATTTAATTTTTGAAATGATTTTATCTAAAAAATTTTTTAAGTAATAAAATAAGAAATAATAGTGTTTTTCAATCAGTTTTCCATGAAACACATTAGTATTTCATAAGCATGATCTGTATTTTGTGAAATGTCTCTCAGAAAATTAGTTTTTTCAATTACAAAAAATTGAAATTAATTAAAAAAATTAATTTATAACATTATTAATTTATACATACATATATATATATAATATAGGAGGTTCCTGATTTTACAATAATCTGACTATGATGATTCATATTTAAAACATTGATTATTTATAATGAAAATTCTTACTTATAATGGTAACCATTAATGGTTTTATGATAAAGGTGGTCAATTGGCCAGATAGCCATACAAAATGCCTTTATATACTTCTACTATAGAACATTTGTGTTTAATATCAGGTCTCATATCTGCAGATTTTTCAAGAAGAATTTGAGCCCAATTTACTAAACCATATCTTTCACTTGATTGCTGAATCTTACAAGTGTGGCAGCCAGTGGTGAAGACTGGAATGCCCTGCTGCTTAGTATTCAATAAGATGAAGAGTCCATAAAATTCAATAGAAAATAATAGTGGCACAATAACTTACAAAGTTTTGTTTCAATTCAAGAATGTTTCTTGAAATGTCTGTAATGAAATCATGTATAATTAAAAAAAAAATAAAGCATTTTCAGAAAATTCTCTAATTTAATATTTAATATTTTCAATAAAAAGCTGGAAATGATCCACTTCTATTCAAATTTACATTTAATGAAAGCAATAAAACAAAATAATTTCTGCAACTCAATGTAACATTACCAGGATAGTCATTTTCTGCTTCCTTATATTTTCTGATCTGATCTGTTTAAATGTTAGAATTTTATTATTATTATTATTATAGCTATGTCTAATTTTAATAGATTTTCATTAATGGTCAGATTAGCTATACAGAAACAGACTGGATCCAAGCTCTAATCTTAATCCCATACTTTAGAAAATTTTCTTGAGAAGTCTGGTTCAGGCACCAATTCCCTGCTATAAAGTCTGCTAATTCTATTACAAGTGTGACAAAGTATAATTGGACCTGGAATGGATTCCATAATTTAATAATCAGCCAATGATTGGAAAATGACATTAAAAAAATAATTGATTATTTTTGTTACATTTCCATCTGGGCAAGAAAATGTAACTTACATATTCTATATTTAATTCTAAACTTTCTGATTATTCTGCTTATTTAAATATAATAAAAAATTACTTAGCCTTCAAGTGGGAATAAAATTTAAATCATTTATTGCTAATAGAAAAATTTAACAAGACCACTTTCAGCTTGTCTCAATCAATCAGTTGAATCAATTACATAGCATAACAACTAACATCATTCTAAAATATTTTACAGAAATTTAGAAACTGTTATTATGGAAACCTGGTTAGCTGCATAACCATAAAAAATTGCTTACAGTTATAGTCTGTGTAAAAAAAATTAAATTATATTAGACATATTCTAGTATAACAATTTTAAAAAAACATTATAAAGTCTGTATGGCCAAGATCTATCATACTGTTTTATCAATTTTTTGCATGATATCATCATGCTGCTTTTATTTCTTTTGGCAGTAACAGGTTAACTATTTTATTGCCTTTCATTTTTTCTTTGTATATGATTACAACTTCCAGTATTTTTATCTGTTCTTTATTGTCAGTCTAAAGTGTTATCTGTATATAAATTTAAAAAATGACGGGAATTTGTTATTCTATCTGAAGACACTAAATCTAACCAATATAATGATTTAAATAAATAAACTGTTTTGTATTTTTTAATTTTTGTAAAATAATTACAAATAAAATCTATATTAATGAATTTTTAATAAACAGAATTAAAAACATCAATATTAACTTCCAGAAAATTGGATTTATTTTTGCCAATAATTTAGCAGAATGGAGATTTTTTGAGAATTACATAATTTTAAGGCAATATTTGAGGAAAATTTAAAAAATGCTAACTAATAAATAAAACACACTGATTGGCAAGTTTATTGTCTTATTAGACTTAAATTTGAAGATCACTTGACACTTAGTGGATCTTCACTTCAAAGTCAAATGGCAAGTAATAAGCTAAGTAGATAATAACTATTGTAAACTATTGTATTTATATAAATGTATTTGAAATGCTTTAAAATAAATAGATAAAATAGCATGACTTTCTGGTATCCAAGAACCAGTTAAAAGTTTTACATTGGAATTAATGAGAAATAGATTTCTAATTTGTGAGTTTTCACTTGACAGACAGTTTTTAAAGTTCAAATAACTTTTGTAAACTGAGAGATAACTATAAATCAAAAATTTCTTTATAAAAAAATTATTAAAAATTTATATAAGTTATTATTATGAATATTGTTAGCTATAATATAAGTAAAAACATCCAGAATATATAAGAAATAAAATATAAGATAAAAGCTATAATATAGCATATGTTTTAACTCTAAAATAAATTTAATTTACATGACAACACTGTTACCAGAAATCTGGATCTTATTTATGTTTTAACATGATTAACTTCTATATAGATTTATGATGCCTTTACTGAAACACCAATTCAGTTTTCCACAAATAGAATTATATATATAAATGTAAACTATGACCAATATTTATAAAAATTGTTTTATTTGTACTTTAAGCAAATTACAGTACTATACAAAGAAATTAGTGTATATTATCAGGTACAGCTACAGAATTATAAATATAAATGTAAACTATGACCAATATTTATAAAAATTGTTTTATTTTTACTTTAAGCAAATTACAGTACTATACAAAGAAATTAGTGTATATTATCAGGTACAGCTATAATATTACAGTTTATATGCAACATAAAATATTTATCATTTATATAATGTAACAGTATTTTTTTTATTGTTTTTTAGTATAAATAACAGCATCATTATAAGCCTATAAGTTAAGTATTGTACTATATTATATTGTAAATGTGAAAAGCCATACTCAGAGGTTTAATCTATAGAAAGGGGTGGTTGGGAATAGGAGGAAGGGATATAGTAGAAGAAATGGAGAGAGAGGGATGGGAATTAAAATGGGTGAAATGAACAAGCATGCAGGGGATTTTTTGATCTGATTCATTCCTTTAAGTTTTGCTCTTGGCCAATTTGGTTTTTGTAAAACAGAAGTTTTTGCATAAAACTATCCTTGTTTTGATCATCCTTATGCTGTGTTGTATGACAACAGTGGCAATCTATACAAAAATGACAGTGTGTTATTAAAATATAAATAAATGAAAACTTAAACTAGAGTTATATAAGGGGCCACCCCACATCATTACAAGAACTTTTTTTTATTCATTTTCTTTTGTCCAAATAATGGAAAATATTCTACTCTAATTGAAAATAATTAGGGAAATAACATAAGTTAAACCAAATATTTACAGCCAAATTAACCCCTACTGTCATAATTCCAAATTGAACTTTTGATTTTAATGATTAATTTTCAAATCAAGGCTATAATGCCACTATTTGTTGAGTTAATAATTAATTTTTAAATGTGAACTAAGGTGGAGCCATCTAGTAATTAATAATAAGATTATAATTTTTAAATTAATTTTCCTGAAATAAAATTTTACCACCGCATTGAAATCGAACCAGGAAAGATCCTGGTTGATCCAGTAAAGATCTTTGGGATAGCACCCCAAATGCCTTATCAGTTAGGTTACAGTGTCATTCAGCAGAATTTCATTTCAAGAAGCTTATGCAATGATTACTATGGAAAATTATCAGATAAGGCCAATATTAATGCTCCCAGATGAGCTAGTATCAGATGATGGCATCATAGCCTTGATTTGAAAATTAATTGCTAAAATCAAAAGTTTAATTCAGAATTATGACACTAGGGATTAATTTGGCTGTAAATATTTGGAAAATGTTCTGTAAATCTCTCTCTTTCTCTATGCATATCAGAATGCCAGAGATAAGGAAATCTAAACAAAAGGAGTGACCCCTCACACATATAGTGATAACTATATTTCCATTTACAACAGAAATATAAGCATCACATGAATTAGTAAATAGAACAAATAATGAGGAAGTTAACTTTGACCTATCCTATTTTTTATTTTATTATACACTCTATTATTTGTCGTTATTTTCTTATATGCTAACGTATTATATTTTAGTTTAAAAGTTGACTTACTTCCACTTCTCCATCGTAGTTGGCAATCACGTGATACGGAATTGGAACTGTCCTCCGGAAGGCTAACGTATTATATTTTAGTTTAAAAGTTAACTTACTTCCACCTTCCTAACGTATTATATTTTAGTTTAAAAGTTAACTTACTTCCCATGTTTCTCTCTCATAGTTGGCAATCACGTGATACGAAATCAGAACCCAGAAGAGCTATCCCGGTTAAATGAAGTCATCTTATCTAAATAATTTTACCACTGAACTGATATGTGAAAATAAGAATGATCCGTATCAGTGTTTTGTTCGATATATAAATTAATTGTAAAGATGATGACATGAATGAATTACTCTGTAAGCTAATAACTTTAAAACTTGTTACGTATAAGTATGCAAATGAGCGAAGTGCGGGATTGTAAGTCACCCGTATAAAAAATCGACTCAATCAACAAGTTTTTGAGGTGTTGTTTGATAACGAGAGATGCTGAATTTCTAGACGTAGAATTGGTGAAAGTGAGAAGTGAGTTTCTTGTAAGGATCAACTATTGTTGGAAGTTTGTATCGGAGGTGAAGGTAGTAGATTTAAGTAGCATTTAAGGTTCTTTTTTTTGTGATTAATTAATTGTTGATATTTGAGTTGGATTAAACAAGTTTTGTCATCAAATTATTGTTGCTTTATTATAGTTTCAATAAAGCATTTAACACTTTTTGTAAGTGTTTTGAGTCTAATAAATTTATATTTTCGTATTATCTAACTTGTTTGAGAATTTCTTTAATTTATTAGTATAAGCTCTAACCTCGTTTGTTCGTTTCACTTCTAACACTTAATCGGCACTTTAGTAATAAGTTCCGATTTCTGATTTTGTTTTGTCAGTTAGACGTTACATTGTGTTAGATTGTTTTGTAGTTAATTAGTATTAAGTTAGAACTTAGAAAAAGACCTGAGCTCATGTCAAACTCTGGATTGCAGAGTTGCTAGCCATTAGGAATAAGTAGAATTACATAGTATTGACATCCGTTCTAATACACGACTTTGCAAAATAACAGCTAGCCTCCAAAGTCCAGTAAGGAGTACCAGTTGCCATTTAGATATCAGCAAACTTAAAATAAGCAAAAAGAAAAGAAAAAGAGAAGCCTGTTTAAGATTATGATATCAAGAGAAAAGGGAGAACAACTGGGGGAAAAAGGTGTCAAACAAGCAAGAATCTATAAAATTTAAGCAACTGAAGTTCAACTCAAGGAAGAAACAGTAGTTAAAGTTTAACTCAGAGAAGAAAGAGTAGGGAAGTACAGCTCAGGAAATGAAGTTGTTGAAGTTCAGCTCAGGAAATGAAGTTGTTGAAGTTCAGCTCACAGGATAAAGGGAAATCAGGACATGACTGTCAGACTGAATGGAAAAAAAAAAAGAAAGCCCCAAGAAGAAAATACTGTGTTCATGTCACTAGCATTTTCCAAATATACACAAATTATATAAGAACAACATAGCTGGAAAATGATGGCAGAGCCACAACACAAGAAGAGACCAACAGATTGATTGCTACTAGCCTAGTTCATGTATTTACAATCATCATCCTCAGTTTGATCTACCACCATCAAAGCTCTATATGATGAACGTAAAATTTATTGTAAAGAAATCTCTTTCAATGTGAGATATGTTGGTACTAAATAAATGCATATTTTAAATTTCAAACTGTGCTGTCTCAGTCATTGATATGCACCACCCAACATTTTCCCATCCTTATCTATGGAACCTGTACATATAACCTACTAGTTCTATCCAGCAGATCACTATAGAGGACATGCCTCTATAACATATTTGATGTCAGAACTGATATTGTAAAAATCTTACAACATTCTAAAAGCATTAGCATATTTACTTCATTTATATCTTAGAAGTCATCATAACAACAATCAAAATTACACTACAATGTTAATGTAGTCAGATAATGATAAATAATAACTAGCTTCTCAGACACCTGAGAAGAGAACTAATAGATATTGAAGACATCAAAATATATATATGCAAAGATATGCATAAGAGAGTCTCTACATTCAAACATAATTCTGCACATTTCCCATAACAATTATGGCTAATCATTTAAAAATGATCTGTTGGCTAGGTAGTAGCATGGTAATGCAATCAGGTTGGATGATTGCATTACTATGCTACTGGTTTTAGGTTTCTGGTTTAATTGCAGGATGGGAGGATCTGGTTTTAATTGCAGATTTCATAAACACAGAGTTTTCAGGAAGAATTTGGGCCTAGCTAGATGAATCCCATCCTTTATTTTTCTGGCTGATTCCATTTAGATATTGGCCAGCCTAGAGTGGACTCTAAAGTGGCCATTGCTAAATGTGTCCCTTGTAAGATTCAGCTATATAACTAAACTAAAATAATCTAATCTAAAAATAATCTAGGACAGTTCAATCCCAACTATAAATAAATGTATTTCAACTTGGAAACATTGAAAAATATTTATAATATTTTATTACAAATAAGCAAATTTACATATATTGAGTTCCTGAATATGGAAAATTTACTATATAATCACTAAATATTAATGAGTGATTGATTAAATCATTTTTTTTCTTTCTATTAAAAATATTCATATATACAGCTTACCTCACAGAGAAATCATTTAATCCCAATTGGCCATGCTGATTACTTCCAAATGTATAAATTTCACCATTTTGCATTAATAGAACTAAAATATATTAATTAGTTATATTAATTTTTATTAATTAAATTTATTATAAACTAAATGTAATCTTTTATGATGTATAATTTAATTATTATATGCTATCTATAAATGAAATATATATTATTAAGAAATGAACAAAATCATTTATTCATCAAGTATATTTTAAAATTATATATTACAATTCTTAGAAGTAATAATTATATTTAATTCACTTAATATTGATTAACCTGATATCAAACGAAGAACCTGTGGGGAATAGAGACACAAGATAGATATAAATGGAAGATTAATAAAGAAGCCTTCATCCAAAATGTATTGGATGAATGCTTAGGTTACATATAATATTTGATAATAATAATAATGATGATAACAAAATTTAGTACAATTAAGAAATTATAGTAGTTAATTTAGCAGAATGAAAATTTTCTAAATTCTTACAGCTCTATAAGCAGGAGCATTATTATATCTTTATAAATTACACTCAAACTTTATATTACACACTTTTTATTCGGTTAATCCGAAGCACTTTCAGCATATTCGTGGCCCTTTTCAATAGTACAAACTTTAACTAGTTACAGAACACAGCAGGATGAAATGTACATAGGGTACACTTCCTCCTCTTTACAAAAAAAGAGTAATAGAGCATAAAAAAAATGTAAACAGGAAACAGTGAGAATATGTCATTATCACAAAGAATTGTTAACTACAATAAGTAATATACTGGGACGACAATAAAGTTATTAGTTTTCTATAGAATATATGAATTAATTTAAATTATGAAATTTAAGTTCTTATATAAGTTAGATACACAGCAGGATGAAATGTACATAGGGTACACTTCCTCCTCTTTACAAAAAAAGAGTAATAGAGCATAAAAAAAATGTAAACAGGAAACAGTGAGAATATGTCATTATCACAAAGAATTGTTAACTACAATAAGTAATATATTGGGACCACACTAAAGTTGAAGTGGGAAGAAATATAACCCACTGAAAGGCAGAATAGTGGAAATGATCAACATAATGGACAAGAAATTAAAAGGATGTAATATAATTAATACCATAGAATTTAATATAATTAGTCTAGCATGGATTTGGTGCCAGAAAAAATGAAAACGATAATCAACCATAATGTAATACCTCAATAGTGACGTCATCCATAACAAGATAATTTTTTATATTAATGTAATATATTTATGTCGTATATAGTATTAATGTTATTTCAATGTATTTTTTAATTATTGTATAGTTATGCAGGTTTTAGGCTTTAATTTTAATGTTTTTGTTTCTATAGTAACAAACTTAAATTTCTTAATTTAAATTAGTTCTTATATTTTATATTCGATGTTCTATAACTAGTTAAAGTTTGTACCATTGAAGAGGGCTATGAATATGCTAAAAATACTTGATTAACTAAATAAAAAATGTGTAATATAAAGTTTGAGTGTAATTTATAAAGATATAATAATACTCCTGCTTATAGAGCTGTAAAAATATCACATTAGCAAAAAGCAGCATACTGGAATTTTATAGTATTTTCTAAATTTTTCATCATCTTAATAACATATTGTAATCAGACAAACAGCTAGAAAACTTATGAATTAAATTTGAAAAATATAATTTTTTTATCATAAGGAATTTATTTTTGAATTATAAAGATTTAAGTTATCTTTAATATACATAATTCAGTACCAATTTACATATAGTCTGTTTGCTATAACCTTACCAATACATTCGCATGAAATAGTACCCAAAGTCGGAAGTGTTTTGTAATATTTAAACCATTAAATATGTAATTAAATTGCTTCTAATCATAGTAATTAAGATGATTAAGATTTTTGTTTAGCAATTCTTTTGATTGTAAATAAATTTTGCTAGCAAGAAATTGTTATTATTGGCCGAATGATTAACTTCCCTCGTCTTCTTTGTTTGATAGTAGTTCAGCAATGGCGTCGGATTCTGAAGTAGTGATGACAGAGTCTATTCTTTGAAAGGAAAACTAATACAAAGTACAGCCCAGACGATGATACAAAATTGTGTACAGTTCTTTAGGAGAGAGTCTGAGTCTGCGAGTGATGTTTATGAGCAAACAGCAATGGCGTTAGGTATAACACGTAAAACTGTAAAAAGGTATGCAAGTTCCAGTCAGGAACTGTGCACGCCAGTTAAACAATGGAAGAAAAGCAGGCCAATTACCGAAATTGACCAATTTACAAAGGATTGCTTACAAAGGTTAGTTTACAAACAGTTTAGCCATAATGTTAACATTATGTTAGACAGTCTGCTGGATTTAGTAAGACGAAATAATATAGGCTTTTATGGGGGCTGTACGTCACTTTGTTCAATTCTGAGGGATGCTGGATTTCTTTGGCAAAAACATGACAGGCAAAAAGTACTTATTGAGGATATTGCTGTCTCCAGAAGAAGGTATATACAGCAAATAAGGGAATACCTGGCTTCAGAAAATCCACGGACCATAATATATCTTGACAAAACGTGGATATTTATGCACTCTCAACCCAGGAAAGGTTGGCAAGACAATTCCGGGAAGACACATGTAAAAGCAACCAGCAGTGATGGGCCACGTTTCATTGTATTACATGCTGGAAATGAAAACGCTAAACTGGTAGCTGGTGCCAGTTTATTATTTCGTTCAAAAACTCAGCAAAGTGATCATCACAACTCCATGAATTCAGCAAATTTTCAACGTTGGGTTGTAAATCACCTTATGCCAAACATTCCCAGCAACTGTATCATAATAATGGACAACGCCCTTATCACTCGGAACAAATCTCAGCAAATTTTCAACGTTGGGTTGTAAATCACCCAAACATTCCCAGCAACTGTATCATAATAATGGACAACGCCCTTATCACTCGGAACAAATCGACCAATCACCTACTGCTGCCTGGAAGAAAGACGACATTGCGATGTGGTTGTATCAGCAGGGTATAGCCTATCCACCAGATGCATTGAATGCTTTTACTGGTCAAAGAGAACAAAATTGAAACTAAGCATTACGTAATTGATGAACTATTAAAAGCTCATGGTCATTTGGTTATGAGTCTACCACCATACTACTGTGATCTCAATCCTATAGAGCTTTGCTGGGCCCAGGCTAAGCAATATTACTATAAACATATATGCTATAAACATATTGGTAGATGTGACAAACACAATGCGATGAGTGTACATAAAACATGGCAGGAAGCACTTGATCTCATAATGGCTGACAAATGGGCTGAATATGTAAGGCATGTAAGGGATGTTGAGAATGATTATTGGCAAAAAGACAGATTTATCAAAGAGAATGTGATAGAACCGCTAATAATTTCCATAAATGCTGTGATGACGAACCGGACAGTAGCGACAATGAATTGGATTCTTCATAGCAAAAAATGTGAAAACTTTGTTAATCATCTGAGTGGGCTTTATAATAAACGGCTCTTTTCAGACCCATCAATTCTGGAAAGGGTTTGCCAAGTCAATAATTTAATTCTTCTTTACAGAAATCTGAATTACATCAGATTAGAAATGTTGATATTTCATTGACTGTTATTCTTTATTTTATGAAAATAAATATTTAAAAAACAGAATTATCCAACTCAATTTAGAAGTGAAATGAGTATCACAGAAGGATATATTTTTTAGCGATCAGTAATGAGGCTACTGCATTGCCACTATCATCCATGGGAAAGGTTGTAGCGAACAGACTATAATATCATTAATTTTTTTTTTGACAGAAAAAGATAAGAAATAAGTAAAAGTTCCTTAAAAAAACATTCTAATTATATTCATAATATTGTGTGGAAAAGAAAATACAGATAAAGCAAACAATATATTTTCATCCCATAATTAATTTTTTGAATTTTCATCAAAATAATGTTTGATTTGTGCCCACACTAATTTCTAAAGTAATTGTATAAATTGAAAGTGAAGAAATTTTATAAAATTCCTCTTAAGTTAACAATTGTAATAAATATTAACAACAACTAGCAATTCCAATACTTGCATGATAAATGCCATATAATAGTTTTCCATGCAAAAATACATGGTCATATCATATATAGGTATAATCCAATTAATGCACACTCATTTAATGTATTTTTGCTATAACATACAATCAATTTTACTACCCATCCCTATGTCCTATCCTATATGGAAAAATATGTATCTATGTACTTTTCCATAGTTCAAAATTCTATTGTACTCATTGTTCACTTCGCATTCTTGTTTTCTTTTGTGAAACATGTAAAAATACTTCTAAAGAAAGAGTAGAATGTCGCATATTTGTAAATGAAATGGGTCAGTAAACATGGCAAGATGAGAATAGGGTCATATGTTGATTTTTTTGTAGACTGGCTTTGAACATTTCCCTTCGTTTGTAATTATCTGAATTTCCAAAAAAATGTATACTTGTATTATTTTGTTGTTCTAAATTCAGCTTTAAACTCAAATTGTCATCTGTGAAGGATTCTCCGAGTTTTGCATGTTCCTGGTTATTCAAAATAATAAAGACGTCATCCACATGCCTGGTATAAAGAGTAATATCAGTAAAAAAAATCTCTAGTATTCTTCCTCCAGCATGTCTAAGGACTAGTTCAGATAATACACCAGCCATTGGACTGCCTACTGATACTCCTTTTGTCTGTTTATAGAATTTGCCTTTGAATAAAAAATGTTTTTAGTTGCTTGGTCATTGATTATAAGACAGATACATTGACAATCTAAGATATGAAGTGTACCAGATTCCATTGATAAACAAAGACCTTAATGCACAACAGTTCTATATAAGTGTTACTGAAGGATCTCCAGGAAAGATTAACAGAACATAAAAATAACATAAGAACAGTTAGATACACAACTGCACTGGCAAAGTTATCATATGAGAAGAACATAATCATAAAATGGAATGAAACTAAAGTTGTAAAAATATGTAACATACATTCAAAATATCTAATGTATGGAAACTCTAGAGATACTTATTCACATATAAAAAGATGATATAACCAATGAACAACAAACTGAAAACATTTCAAAAGCATGGCATTTTGTATTGAACAATAACTTTTATGCATAGGAACTGAAGATAAATTATTCACATATATTGAAAAAAAGCCATTACCAGTTTAGCAGATTGTTTTTAAACATTAATGTAAACAATTTTTTTTCTATTTCTAGTTCTAATTATATTTATAACAACATTATCGCAATTTAAGTTATAATTTTGAGATTTCAAACTTTAGTATGCAACTGCTTAAACTCTTAAATAACTACAATAATTCAGCACTATCTTGCAGTAAAAACTCTTTATTTTAAAAGCCCTTCGCTAACGTTTTCGGTTATACACCATCTTCAGGCATCATCTTAAAATACAACGGAATTCTAAAATAGAAGATTACATGCTTCTTTACAGTTTAGAATAGAACAGTAGAACAAATA
>AYEL01082644.1:0-44705 GCA_000484575.1 Olivierus martensii
TTAAATTTTCATAGTTTGTAGAATTCTTCATATTTAATTTGAATTATTATTAAGTGAAATATCATTTAAAGAATATATTAAATGTTTTAAGTGTAATTTAAAACATTCTTCATTTCTTCACTTCAAACTTCCGCATATTACTGACATCATCGATAGAGCCCGAGATACTGATTGGCTGAAAATTTTCAAATGCCGGGGGTGCGTAGGAACTGTAGTAACAGCCAAGTTTTAGCCGTAGACCGGTATAGTCAAGATCTTTGCAATGCTTTTTAAAACCGCAATTTATCTGAACGCCATCTAGACCCAGTTTTTGCTGTAAACCATGGACTATAGAAACTTCGTTTAAACAATCTGCCCAATAAGTCAGTCAATATCTCTTGGATTTCGATGTGGATGGTACCAGTCGATTCGTCTTAATGAACTGAACAATTTCACTGTGTATAACACGTCGAGCTACATTGTACTATAAGTGTATTGTAATGAGAAATAGATGTTGATATTCTCACATGTTAGACAACCTATAGAATCTTCAATTTTTGCGTAAAATTGCTGAAATTTTCTGACATTGTTCTGTGACTGAAAATTTTGGAGGACCTTTTTTCATTTCGAAAAATCTTTTTAGAACAGATTTTATTCAATGTTAAAGTCGCCAAAATTTTTCAAAAACTAAGGTTTTTAGGACCTTGTGAAGTAGGGTGGCAGGTAGTTCAACTCTACCTGAGGATAAATTTTTTCTTTTTTATTTTTAAATAATCTAGCAGAAAATTTATTAGATGAACTGAGAATACATGGAATTAAGGGTTTTCAGCCACATGAACACAAATTTCCTACAATCAGCAAGTTAGCTTATACATACAGTAATCCGACATATTGTAAAGTTTATTCAAAAAGAAATTTTGGCCTAACAAAAAGTAATATGCACTCAGAACCCGTTAACACATGGTTCAGTAACATGCGAGTCTGCTTAATATGCGGTTTTATCATGGCTTCCTTGATAAGCAATCGTTTATGATATCACTTCTAGACATCATTGTCATTAAACTAATCAGTGAGATTAGTTGCATGTTCAACCATTTTGTATTGGTCAAATCACACAGAAAATTCATATTAATGTTGGAACCTAAATTATCACTCAATTTATATTAATACTGTAACTTGTGGTTTACTTAACCCATTGCTTAGTAATCATAGACTCTGACTACTGCATGTTAACAGGGTTAGACTATACTAATTTATTGGAAAATGCCTCAAAGGGGCAGAAAAATGCTGAATATACTCAAGGAAGAAAGTCTCAAATATTAAAAAGTTAAAAAGAAGCGTACAAGCATCAAAAAGAAACATACAAGAATTAAAATTAATTTTTAAAGCTGAAGTATACTTTAACCTCTGAACTTGGAAAAAAATCTCTTCGTCAAAAAAGTATTCTGTAGCTGAGCAAGTAAAGGCAAAAAGCAGCCAAATTGGGAAAATATGATTAAGTCCCTACTTTCATTTCTTCTTAGTAGCTGGAATTGTATTAGCTAGTGAATATATGTTTTTGGTGAAGAAATTTTTTCCATGTTCAGAGGTTAAAGTATACTTCAGCTTTAAAAATTGATTTTAAGTCTTGTACATTTCTTTGTAAAACTGAAAATTATTTTTCCTAATTAAAAAAGTACTATTCATTTGTATTTTATTAACATGAAAATTTGTAGTATGAGTGTTTATAAATTGAAAGATTCATGTATTTGAAAAAATATCTCATATATGTATTTTTTTCAAAAATCAAATTTTCTAAATTTCCAAAGAATCAAATTTAGTATTTCAGAATAATATACAATAATATAGAAAATAATAATATAGATTATAATTGAACTATATATCAGCACTGTATTGTTAATAAAAATGTATTTTATGAAATTTTTGATAAGTTAATTTTTTTCTCTTTTTATGCAAGCTGTTTGACATTGGTATTGAAGGAGGTGATCAAGAAACTGATGGGGAATTATTGGCAGAAACAGAAGAAATTCCTTATGAATGTGGAGCAAGGTATAACTATTTTGTAAATATTTAATGTTGTAGTATTAAATTTATTTTTTATTCCCACTTATATATACATTTTTGTTTAAAGAAAAAATTTAATGTAAATTATGAAAAATTTTTATGATGTCATGAATTAGGCATTTTTCCCAACATAATTTGGATTATTAGAAAATGCAAAATAGATGTCAATAATAAAATATATCTAAACTTTTGAAATAAAATATCTTCATGATTTTAAAATGTATTTTATAAGATCATTCCTTCACTGCATAAGCAGATTCAGGGTAGGACTGGAGCATGTGTCCCATCATTTGAAGATAAAGAAAGAAACAAACACACAGCAATCAGTTAAATTATTAGCAGTATAATTATTTGTATTATGGTGTCCCTGTCATTCTTTTCTGGATCTGTTACTGTTTCAATATCTTTTCAGAGATTATAGAAATTGCAAAAATCTTAATATAGGCAATTCCACTTGCTTAGTTCTGACATATGTAGATCCCTACTTGTATAAGGCTAATTTTAGTTAATGAGCTGTACCTAAATTCAGCCATTCCTGAAAAAATTGAAGATATGGGACTTGAAATCAAATCTGAATCTTCAAGATTGTAAGCAATTGCTTTATCATGTGACTTATGCACTTATTCTCTAATATAATTTTTCAATTTTAAGTCTTTGTGATTTAATAGTATTATATAACATATGCTCTGACATATGTAGATTTAATTTATATAGTGTTTTGCTGTACAATCCACTTATGTAAATCAGGTATTGCCTGTATTGAAGTTCAATTCCAAAAATTTTGAACCCTGCTGTTCCATTGGAAATGGTTGGAAGTTGAAAATGCCAAAAATTTATAGAAATCAGTCACAAAAAAGGATGCTCTCTATATATCAGACCATTGGTTCAGAGAATCAAACCCAGTCAATTGTATTGGCTAATAAAATTTATCAATGAGATTACCATCATAAGTACAAGTTAGTTGTAAGTTGGGGAATACCTCTATATCATTTGCTAGAGTATTGCAGGGGAATGAGAGCTGCAATAACAATTATATTCATTTAACAAATGACTAAAAAAAAATCTGTAAATTAACAGAGAATTAAGTTGACCTTTGCAAACATTAGTCACTAATTTGTTTTTTTTTTTTCAATTCAGACTTCATTATTGAACAACTTACGTTTCTTTTTTTACTGCTCTATACGGGATTTAATTACCTTTCAAACTATTCATAGCAGAGGAAATGCAAATCTACAGAGGTAAGCCTAACATCACGATTATTAACGACAGACAAACAAATAGCTTAGAGAAACCATGGAGGTATGCCTTGAGCCAGAACACGCATTAGAACGTAAACCCCATACGAAGTATTTAAAGGAGGATTTAAACAATAATAAAAAATGGATACTTCTTAATTATATTAAACTTATTTGTGTTTTTAATTTTTATATATTTACAAAAAACTCCAGCATTTAAATCTTGGGAACACGTGTAGAAGAAAAACAACGTCAAAGAATTTTTTAAATATTTACATGTTCTAAATTACAACCGTGAAAAAGAATAGAATTAAGGACTTTTGATTCCATAATTAACGTTCTCTATGAAAAAACGAACATTGTATTAGGAGCTGAAGATGGCAAATAAGCCGAAAGCGCTTCTCTGTTTTTAGAAAAGTAAAAGAATTTTATGGTATGATTAAAGAAATTGGTCTGCTCAGAAGTGCTAGTAATTAAAGGTAATTATTGAACAATACATAAATATTGGATCAGCAGTGGGATAACCAGTAATTCAATTGCTTTGGGCTTGTCTTTAAATACACTCACATTTAATAGTGAAAGATGCACAAAACTGAAACTCATCTGCTTATTAAAATACACTCTCACACGAAACTGTAAACTGGAAAACTTATCAATTTTCATAAATGTTTTAACACAGTATTGTTATTAGATTTTGGTTTCTTATAAAAATTTACATGCAGTATGACCTCTTCTGTTAATTTTATAAAAGAATTAATCAAGACCACTGCTACAGTTTATTAAGAATTGAAATTCTTTGCATTCTTGCCAATCTAAGAAGAAATATTAAAATTTAGATGATGTATGAAACAGAGAAAATTAATATAAATATTTTTGTTTTTCTTTGGATGAAAATATCAGGCCCAATTTTCTACTAGTTAAATTTTAATAGTAAATGGTCTTTAAAACCTACAAAATAAAATAACAAAATAATCTGGATCCTATTAGGTGAAATTTCATTGAATTTATTGCAACAAACATTATTTTAACATGATAATATAACTTGCTAAGTAAGGTCAGTTTTGAAAAAGTTAAATGCACATTTTTTAAATAGATGGGCATTGATAATATTGTAGAATGGTCAGTATAAATATTAGATTTTTATTATGTAATATATCAATATGTATTCCACTGTATTACATAATTTATAATTAGAGTTGTTGAAATTTGAATGTTTTCTGAAACTCATGAGCCTAGTACTAATGAAATGCTTGGGAAAGCCCAAGCGTTTTAGATAAATATTGTTTATTAATTCATTACATTTGAAAGTCCACTAATCAGGAGTAATTGATCAGTCATAGTTAGATTTGTGCTTTATTTTTATTTCAGGATACATGGATTTCCTAGGCCAAATTGCAACAAATACAATATTCCTAAAAAAATAAAAACAGTATGTAATAGACATTTTTAAAAAGCAAAGACTAGCATATAATATCCAATAATGATCAAAAACTTTAAAAGAGTATGTGATAAAATCAAACAAAATAACAATAGTAGTATCAGTTTCAAGAGAAAGTTAATTGTGAAAAGATAAGTAGCAAAATTAGTGTAAAAGGCATGTAAAATTAAGTTTAAAATGCAAAAAAATTATATAATACGTTGTATTATATTTATATAAAGTATCACTATATTATAAGAAAGGCCATTATAATTAAAATTTTTTTCCAGTAAGTTTACATGATTAAGAAAAAAGTGATTAAAATGCCCTAAATGTTTGGCAAACAAAATAAGGGCACTTTACTAAAATGTTTTTCATAGTAAATTCATAGTTGCAAAGATGAAAAATCAGTTGTTCATTTATCAAGAGATTTCTAATAAGGGAATTTAACTGCCCTATACAGAATTTTGCTAGGACTATTTTCTTTCTCTTGTTTCTGCATTAGCTTGATTGCAAATACTGTATTGGAAAACTAGATTAATCTAAAGTAGTGGAGTTTATTAAAAATCTAAGTGTTTTACAACTGTTCATTTCTGTTCTCATGCAGTGATTGTTATCATTATGTTTGTAATCATCTCTTCAGTGAACATTTTCCATTGTGTGCATTTCTAAAAAAATTATACCGATAATTTAATTTGATAAAAAGTTAACAATAAATTGCTGAAGTAAACAGAAAGGTATTAGCATTATTTTCAATCTCTACTTATGTGTTTCATTCTGTTATTCATTAAATAATTTTTACCAGTCTCTTAAAGGATCAATTTAAAAACATTTTTAAAAAACCAAATCTCCATCATCTACTTATTCAAGAAAAAACTGAAGCTGTATTGATTGAGTTGATTTAAACCAACAACTCTATAATACAGCAAAGGATTAAAAATGAATGCCAGAACATTACTGATGCACAGATACTGTTAGTTCAAGAGAACAAAAAATATTGAATTCACTGTATACACAAAAAGATAAGCTCTAGGTTCAAAATGGAAAAATAATTTATCATCATTTACTGGAGAAGTACTTTTGACTTCAAAAAGTCATCATCTGCATTTTTTCAATGTTGAAGATGACTTTTTGAAGTCGAAAGTACTTCTCCAGTAAATGATGATAAATTATTTTTCACTTTGTACCTAGTGCTTATCTTTTTATGTATACAGTTATTTTATAAGTGGAAGATTATATGCATTACATTATATTGAATTCAGTTGAGAATTGCAGAAAATGGCTGACATTTTGAATAACTGCTCCAATAATACTTTTTTTGCCATGTTTACTGTTTCTCTCTCTTAATTTTTATTGAAACTTTAATCTTAGTTATTTATTATAAATTTGTAATAAATGTTTTCAAATATTTCCTTGATTTAGTTTTATATTAATGATTTTTCATTAATGAATTCAAATATATAATGATCTACTTCTTATTATTGAATTTTTTTTTCTTATTTTTATAAATATCTTTATAAAATTTACTGTAATTTTTTTTATACTGCAGATTTCAAAATAGAATAATAAAGGAGAAATTGAGTGAGTTAAATCTGATATTAACACCTGAAAGGACGTGCAAATAATTTATATGCATGTAGATGTTTTTATGTTCTTGGATGTTATGAATAACATTTATAATGAGCAATTCTTTGTGATCTGTTGAAGCTCATTATAACTGAGTATTATTTATATTTCTCTTAATTGGGTTAACACAAAGAAACTTCTCAAGATTGGAAATTTTATTTTTTTGTTTTGTGATACAGGGCCCAAGTTTGGCTCATTTTATGAATCAGTGATGCACTTGGGGATCAGCAGTAATGATGCTGAAGTTGCCCTAATCATCCTGTCCATGATCAGGAACTCCATAAACACAATAACAGTAAAATCTTCAAAACTAATGGCTCTGCATTAGTAAAATTTGATTATCAGTCCCTTATATTGTAGAATGAATATTGTAAAAAATAAAGCCATTACAAACAGTTTACCAAAATATCTATAACACAAATATGAATAATAAAGAAAAATGAGAAATGGCACACAATGGAAAATGTTCACTGAAGGGATGATTACAAATATAATGATAACAATCATTGCATGAGAACAGAAATGAATTGATAAGTCTAGATGACAATATGTGCTTATATATAAATTAATGCCTAACACAATCCAGTTATAAAAACTATTTATGTGATGATATGCTTAAAATAGATAAATTTGCATAAGAATTATGAAGAAGTTCTACATCTGACTATTTAATGACTATATAAATAAAATGGTTAAATGCTATAGAGTATTAATTTATAGGAGTAAAAAATTTTTATTGTATAATGGTTTTGTAATATCTCGTTGAATTATTTTTATCAGTATTTTTATAGATATATTCTTTGGATGATACCAGTTTTGTACAGTATTTGCTATGTTTTCTGGAATGATATTATAAAATTGTAATAAACATTGTGATTACAATTTTAGGAATGAATATCTTTTAGTATAAAATTTAAAAATAATAAAGTCAAAAATGTGAAATTATGTATTTTTGAAGACAAAAATATTTACTGATTGAAAATTGACAACAATAATTAATTGGAATCATTTAAATAAATAAAACTCAATGATGTGATATTGAGCTCCTGAATAAATTGCTATCAAATTTTAGTAATTTTCAATATTCTATTATTATATTTTAGGATATTTGCTACATTATCTCAATATTTAAAAATTAAGTAATTCTATAAATTATATTTATTTTCTATATTAAATATTTTTTCTGTACAGTGTACTAAATATTTTAAAGCTTTAAATTAAAGCATGGATACAAATTAATTGAATTATTAGAAATTGAGATAATATTTCTAAAATAATAATAATTTTATTAAATTTTATATTGCATGATTTATTTTTCAAAATAACTGTAAAATATGTATTTTTATATAGTAATATCAATTTTAATATTGCAGACAAAAGTTTCCAATGTTGTTTGATGAGCCAGTATCTATTCAAGCTAATAGATGGTATGTAGCTTGGTCTAGAATATCAGGACCAAGTAGTGATTGTGGATCAAGTGGTCAATCTGTAGTTACAACTGAAGATCAGTTAGTATTATTTATATTTGTTATTCTAATACTGTTTAATTTTCCTACTTATAAAAAATTTTTGCATAAGTACAACTAGCATTCTTTATAAAAGATTTATGTATTTTTCTTAAGTTATTGGAATAAAAAGTTTTATGTTATATAGATCATACAAAATATGCTATCTAATGTAACAAATTTATCACAAACAGTTCTTGCTGATTTGTAATAAACTAATCTAAAGCTACATAGAAAAAATTTCAGAAAAACTTTTTCAGAAAAAATTTTTAGAACAGATAAATATATAGCAAATATTGAAAATTTGAAAATATAAATATTAGAAATTTAGTATTCACTGTTTAACCATAAAATATTCTTTCCCATTATTAAAAAGTGTATGATGATGATATAGGAATTTTTTCATCTATAATTAAGTTGCTTTATTTAAATGACACACTACCCAATAATTCAACTATACATGCATACTCTTCCTTCTTATCTGTATTATTGATATATAGTAGAATGTTGATTATCTAAACCACTGTTTCCCAAAAAAATTAGTTATCTATTTTTAATGTGCTGGTTGTTATGCTACTTTATTATTCCTGCTGCTTAATATATTTATTTCTATTTATTCAAAAATATATGCAGCATAGCATAGAAATAATCTTAAATAAATATAATGTGCATTGTTCCTTCAAAATGTTTTGGTTATTATTTATAAACCATTTCCTAAATTATTTATTTTTTATAATACTTCATAGTTTAAAATATAGTAGTAATAATCTTGTATGTAAATACTATAGTTTAATTGTAGGTGTAATTGCACTTTCTTTTATATAAATTAGATACAAATAACTCCCGTATAATACAGTTGTTAGATTCCTAAAAAATCCATGTTATACGAAACAAAGAACTAGTACAAAAAAGGGGATAAGGTTCCAAAAATTAATAAAACTTACTTTTATATTTTTATAATTAAGAGAAATATCTTTATTAAAGCAATTTTCATCAAAAATCATTATATATTAATATGTATTAAATAATGTTTTCTAATTTTTTGTTTGTTTTTCTGTATAGTCAAAGTTTAAATCAAAGGTTAAATGGATTTAAATGAAGCTACAATCCAGACTATACAGTAGCAATTAAAGGTGTGACATGATATTTTTATCCATTTTTAAGCCAATCTAAAATCTGTAATTTTTGTTATAAGAAAATGAAATGTCTTTTAAGAGGTATTTTTTTTATTTCTATCAGATATAGTTCAGGGCTACAAATTAATTCACAAAAATGAAAACATAATTACCATTTCTTTAAAAAAGATTGAATGATACTCACCTGAAAATTTTTAATCTATGTATAATGTAATAAAAAGAAAAACACAACATATGGACACATTAAGTACATATTAAGTACATGTGGAACATTAAGTACAAAAGTTAAGTTTTAAAATGTACTTAATGTTCCACATATTGCATAGGGATTTCTCTTACTCTCAAACTGTGTTAGAGTGAAACAATTCAACAAATGTTCTAGAATGCTGTGTTGTATGGGAGTTTTCTCCAATTCTCAAACTGTGTTAGAGCAAAAATGTGTTATAAAATTGCCATGTTATATGGGGATTACTTGTATTCTCATTTATATAAAATCAATCCCTTCTATACTTTTTAAATAAATATTACTATTTAACAGCACTTAATATTTAATTTTTGCATTAAATGCTATTAAATAATAATAATCTTAAATACATTTGATTATCTAAATCAGGCATGTCAAACTCATTTTAATTCAAGGGCTATTTAATGAGCCTATAAGATTGCTGCAGGCCATATCACACAAATTTTTTAAAAATTATATTTTAGAGTAGGAATTCAGAAATGTAGATAGGATAATTATAAATATTGTGTAATCAAATAAACATATTATGAAAATATATAATTATTACATAATTGCTTTTAATTATATCAATACATGTTTTTTTAATTTAATTCCTCGCTATCAATCTTTAATTTTCTATTAAACATTAAAAGTCACATTTTCTGTACAAGAACAAAAGCTTTCCATTAAAATTTTATAAATATCATAACTGTTTACATTTTTTAATTAAGTTAATAACACAACAAATAAATCTTTACAAGCCCGTTAGCACATCTTTTAAAGAGGGTTGTTTGATTATTGTATTTGTCTATAAAAAAAACGGATTCTCATTTATGGCTTTTTTTTTGTAAGAAATTTCGCACAAAATAATGTACTCCTTGCAGGAAAGTACTTAGTTTGTGTCACTAATATGAAAGATCATTGTCATCTGTATGTAAATGTCCGATAAGGCTAATCGAAAAAAATTCATGCAATTACATTTCATTAAAATCAAACTAGTGTGTAATAATATATGATATAGCTACAAAGTGAAAGTTAATTCCTATTATCTCATAACATAATTGTTCTCATTTTCATTTTAGTTAAGAATGTTGCAGGCCACAAAAAATCACATCGAGGGCCATATATGGGCTGCAGACCATCAGTTTGACACCCGTGATCTGAATTATTTGATTAACCAAACCAATTTGATCTTAATTAGTTTGGATTATTGATGTTTTACTATAATAAAATATTTATAATTTTTGTTACTCTATTTTCACTTTGATGAGTTTATTAATTTTTATAATATAATCAATTTTACTTCCAACTATTTATTTATCATATTATACAAAATAGCTTTTTGCAAATTTCATAGCATATTATTATATAATAATATAATAAACTCACTAAGTTTAACATGTTTTTTTAATTTCATTTATATTTTATTTATTTATTTTATCTTTTGTTAATTTCTAAGCTTATTCTTATTCAATTGAAAAAACTGATAATTCAATTATATGTATTAATGTAATTAATATATTAATTAATTAACCGTATTAGTTATACATTAATCTAATTAAAAAGGATTAAACCAGGTGTTTTGATCCTTTTTGGTTAAATTAATTTACAATAATATAGACAGATTATTCCTAGTCACACAACTGTTTTTTTTAAATAAAAACTGACAAATATATTATTATAAACAGCTAAGTTAACAATGCTTAGCTATAATATATTATGTTACTATCTGTTTGCTATTCATATTTTATTAAATATTATTAAAAGTTTCTTTAGAGTCATTTGAAATAATAATTACTATAATTTGATATTATGCTTTAAAAATAATAATTATATTTCTAGGGTTGTGTTTTATTTCAAAAGTTCAAAAAAATCAAATAATGGCACTGATGTTAATGCTGGCCAAATTCCTCAATTATTATACAGGTTAGTTTTATAAATGCAATATTATTTGATATTATTAATCAAAAAATAAAATTTATTAATATTTTTGTAAAAAAGAAGATAAATAGTGGTAGTCCTTATCTTATGACATCATTCATTATCAGTTTATGAATTATTGAATGAAATCATATCAAAAGGATGATTTTATAAAATATACTGTTACTATATTAAAGTATATATGTTTTTTTCCATACAAAGACTGATTTATAAATCAATTTAAAATAATGTAACACTTGATAAATTAATTTAAAAAATTTATCAAAATCAAAGTTTATTAAAATTGAGATAAATATTACAGACCTATTAAATTGAAATTGAACTACCACAAAACATATACAGGTAATCCTCAATTCACGATTAGGTTGTAAGTTGGAAATATCCTAAATTTATGGATTTTCCACTATTAATCTGTATTAGGATGATGTGCATTATCTTAATAAATTTAACAAACACAAAACTATAGGAACCAGACACAAAAAGGATAATTTTGGCAAATCAGATCATTGCACATGGACTTGTATTCATATGAATTGCATTGATCAATCACAGAATTTACCAATTACATCATTTTTATAAACGTAAGTAGTCATAAGTCAATGGCATAGAAGTCAAGGGGATTATCTATATATCATATTGATTTAAATATATACTATACTTTCCCTAAATGATTTCTTTATTAAACCAGATTACTAACTAAAATTGCATCTTTAAAAATATATTCAAGTAATATGTACTTATTACTTGATAACTGTGTAGTAAGTCTAAATAACTAGATAAATAAACAAGCACTAACATAGGAGAGGTTTTAAAATTTACAATATTTATTATACAACATTTTCAATCCATTTTTCAGGTCCTCTAGTATGTCATGATTGTAGAATGCTTTAGAACATAGCATATGGAATACATTTTAAAATGTTTGATATGTTTGTTTTTGTTTTAAATGTAAAACAAAATCAAGTAAAGTATAATAATAATTGAGATAAACATAAAGTTTTTTATAAGATCGGAAGAGCGTCGTGTAGGGAAAGAGTGTAGATCTCGGTGGTCGCGCGTCTTTGGACGTTAGTGCCTGACGTAGTACTCAATAGTGAGTCAGCCACTTTCTCCCCTACACAGAACCTGACAAACTTTTTACACAGGACTGTACAGATAGTTCTTGACTTTACAAATTAATTTGTTCATAGTGTGTATTCATAAAGTAAGAACTTGTAAACAATGAATCAGGTTCCATTTTTAGAAATGCAATTTGACCAAAAAACAATTAAAGCAGATAGTTCTTGACTTTATAAATTAATTTGTTCATAGTGTGTATTCATAAAGTAAACAATGAATCAGGTTCCATTTTTAGAAATGCAATTTGACCAAAAAACAATTAAAGACCAACAAAATCAATGGCTTATGATTAAACAATGATTAATTTATTTATTTGAAGAAATGAAAACATAGCCTTTTAAAATTGAGTTTATTATAATAAAGAAATTATTTTTCAGCATCTGTTACATAATATTTGACAGATAAGTAGATGAACTTCAACAGAAATGAACTACTTTCTTAGGCACAGTCCTGAAATGGAAATTATTTAAATAATATGCTAATAAAACCAGAGGGTACACTACTACACTTCAGCCATCATTTTGATTTTTCCAATTTTATACTAGATAACAGCTACAAACCAAATTGTACTGTATTGTATAGCTACATATATGATTTGAAATGCCTTTTTTTATGAATATGTAGCAATTAAATATTGCAATTAATGTTCATATTTTCAATTTTTTTTTTTAATTCTTTATATTTGAAAAATCTTGAGAACTCTTAAACTGGAAACTTCCCATATATATTAGATAATGAGGTCAGAATTTGTGATATGTATATGCATCATTTTTGGTTTTAACATAATCATTTCTTCAAATATTGCTTAATACATGTAGAGTAGAAACAGCTGATTGTTTTTGAATTGTAATTGTACAAGTTTTCAATAGGCAGTGCTAGCAAAATAATTTTTTAACCAAGCAGTTCCTGTAGTGCAGTTATGGAGCAGTGGTTTGTGCATGATCATGTTGCTGTAGTAGAAATGTTTATAAGAACCAACTTAGTTACTAATACACAACAACAATTTTGGAGTAATTTCAGCAGATGAAATGCATCTTTTCAGAATACTTTATTATTATAGATTAGGAAATAGCTCTAAGAAGATTCTGTACAAGATCAAATTCCTTCAGGCTGTATTTGATTAAGCCATATACCTGAAAATGTAAATCATGTTCAAGCTGCCATCTTGTGGAGCCCAGAAAGGTCAGCTGATTGCCATTCAGTAGAACTTAAGTTTCTAATTATAACCTATAACAAATTCTCACAGTGGATTAAAATTCCACCTTACAAAATTCAACTTGTAACTCACAAACAAGTTAGATGTTAGTCACAATATCAGATAAAGCAGCAAGAATCAAATTTTGCCAAGAATTTTTAGTATTGATTAATGAAAATCTAGATATGTTTGGTTTGAAGTCAAATAAGCTCATTTCCACTTAAGCGGTTTCATAAAAAACAGAATTTTTGCTGTTGGGCTGATGGCCCAATCCTATGAACTATACCAGAAGCCACTTCATAGTGCAAAAATAATAGTTTAGTGTGCAATAACTTCAAAATGAATTATTTGGCCATTCTTTTTGAAAATGAAATCAGTAAAAATGTGACTGATAAGTGAATGATGCAATTCACTGCTGGAAAATTTTTTATTAGACAGATTTCTTGATTAAATTCCATTGAATGAAAGATGAATGCTTTAGTTTTAATAAGATAGAGCTACTGCTCACTTGATTTGAATTAGCGTGTTAGTGTTTTGATGGATGTTCACTAGACACCTTATCTCTCAGTTTGATAATATAATGTGGATTGTCTGTTCTCCATATCTTTTAGCCCCAGGTTTTTTCTGTGAGATTTCTGAAGAGTAAGGTGTTTGAGAAAGACAACATCTGCAAACAGAAAGAATGCGTTCAAATGTCCATAAGTGACATCCTAAAATGTGTGATATACTCTTTCCTGCTAGAATGGAACAAGCATATCAGCAGCAGCTTGACTGAAAGGTACAATTGCTCAAAATTAAAAACAGACAGTTTCATCCAATAAGGAATTTATCTAACATAATCTTTCAATAAAATATTTTCTAGACTCTATATTGGACTCCTGATTTTTCTGGGATTGGATTATCCAGTTTGTCAATTAATTGGGGATAATCTGCAACCTGAAAGTGGTGATTAACTATCGATGTTTTATCTTTATATGATCTATCTGAAAGATTTTTAAATATCCCAAATTAATTTCTTTATTATATTTGAAATAAATGTTGATAAAAATTAGAATCAAATTAAAATTACAGAAATTGCAATAAATCATTGCTGCAAATAAACCAATTTCTTATCCTTTTTCAATAAATTATAGAGCATTTGGATATTTGTATATGTGCAGTTTATTTATTTTTTAATGTTAAATTCATATTTGATTTTTTTTTTATTTTTTTATTTTACAGATTATCCAGGGTAATTCATTTCCCAGCTACCCCACTTAATCAGGAGTATACTATATTTATAATCTTAAAATCTTTCATTGCACCATTGTGCTGACATATTCTCAAGGATATATAAAGATTATAAGGATATTTTTCTATTATAGGGAAGATATTAAGTATTGTCTATGTTTCAATATAGGCAAATAGATGTGAATAGCTTGTGTTTAAGGCTGTGGTTCTCAACGTGGGGGCACATGCCCCACAAGGTGGCAATTCAAGAATGAGTTATTAATAGTGAATTGTTTGCATTTCTTATGGTTCCATGGACCTCAAATACAATCTATAAATATAATTGTGACATACACATTTTTAAAATTAAAATCAGAATGTACATGGTGGTCAGCTGGTGACAATGGAGAGGGAGAAAGTTTGCTAATAGAGAGGAGTGATAAGAGGGAGCTAAAAGTTTAGATAATCTTTATTCCTTACCTCTCCATTGTCACCACTGTACTGCCATGTACATTCTGATTAAGATAAGTCTGGTGACCTTAGAAGAAAGTAAATTAGTTAATGTGCTCACACAGTTATTATTGTTAAAGGACCTCGATACATAAATGTATGTACTTATATAATAAATAATTTATAACCATCAAAGTGCATTTCATTTCATGTTTTTCTCACATTTATTTCTTAGTGATTTCTTCCTCAGTACCTCAACTGTCCTTTCGTTTTTTTATTTTTCTCTTTCATTGATGCCATGTTATTTGGAAGCTTGTTTAGACCAAGTTAATGGCCTTTTAGGCTTCTTCCACGTGAATAGGAGTTAACTTTTTGAAAAATAAAAATTATATGTCACAATGGGGCATCAGTATTTTAGAGATGCTTAAATGGGGGCATGGCCAAAAAAAAAAAAGGTTGGAACCACTGGTTTAAGGTATTTTGTACTAAGAAAGAGGAGAACTTTTTCACTCTACCAAAGTGCTAACTGTATAAATAGATTCTAGGTCGGATTTTTTTCATACTGTACTGTACCAAGCACAAATCGTCCACAAACTCACTAAAAATCCTAACATGGAGTTACAAAAATAGCCTCATCTAGTACATAAACAGCTATAATATATTTCTGTTCCTTTAATTGGACCGTTAATTTGGAGTATTGGAGTTACCTGGTGTAACTCCAGACCCAATGCCACTTACCCATGTGCAAAGTAGGCTTGGTTGAAATTTCCTGGAAAGGAATGGCTGCTATAAGATAATAAAAGTGCAACATTCCTTTAAATGACCTAAGGTGCTTACGTTTCGTTTTTTTTGTGATTTTCTCCTAAATTTTGGTAAAATTAAAACAAAAACTGAACAATTATGATAAATTTTAATTTATTTTAACAGAAATAAAACAAATTTTATCTACAATATTTTTTTATTTTTCAGAATTTTATAGCTTATTTGAAGAAAAATTTTTTTTCCAAAATAATCATTTATTGAATTGGATAATTAGAAAGAGTTTGGTAGGATAGATTATAAAAGCAACAAGATGAGATAAGAAAAAATCCAAATTCTATCGAGCTGTTCAAATGTAAACAATGTTTGTTTATGCATAATTTAATAAAATATTTCAGCAACTGGAAAAATTTAGAAACCACTCTCAGAAGAGTGTATATTCAATGCTTTCACAGAAATAAATCAATTTGCAAAAGCTGGATTAATAAAATCAGGATTGAATTTTTATTATTTTTTATCATTTTTTGTTCCACTTCTTGCTGTGTATACATGTCAACAGTAGTGAACAGGTTAAGACTGATTTCACACTATACATACCATCACCATCAGAAAATGGAAATCATTTGATCCAATAATTTTTAATTTAAATAAAAAAATTAATTTTTCATAAGTTTTGATGAGATATAAAGTGCAAACTCATATCATTAGAGCAGTTTATCAGACCAATCACATAAAGATCAAAATATATTTGACAAGTCTTATTTATTTGTCAGTAATATACAATATGAATAATTGTATTGCTAAAATATTAAATAGATCTATATGATATAAGATGTTGGATGGCTTGTGTAATTGTGTAACCCTGTATTCTGTATGGTACTAGTCATCATAGTGTTAAATCTAAAGAATGAACAAAACAGAAATTTGCTTAGAAATAATTTCAACCAAAGTGAATGAATAGTCATAATTCTGACTCCAAAGAATTAGGGAATTTTGATTTAAAAAAAAATGTATAATCTACTCAATTGATATTGAATGGATCTATGACAGCTTACAAGACAAAAATAACACAAAATAAGCTGCTCTTTGAGGTAATATATAAAAACGAAATTACAGCACTTGTGAGCAGTCCATAAAGTCTTTATTCATCCAAAAAAATTTCGTTTGGAGGAACGTTTTCGGCTATTTTTAAAGCCATTATCAACTCATGTATCATAGTTCTATTCTAACAACACAAACGTTAAAGAACAACTGAGGAGTTCTATACGTTTTTTGGAATCAGTTTAAATTTAAAATACAGAATCGTTTGTTTAAGTTTTTTATAAGTCCTACCAAAAAATCACTTCACAAAAATTAAGAGAAAATAAATAAAAAATTTTAAAAATTTAATAATAAATGGAGTTATGAAGTCTAGGATAAGAGTCTTTTTCTTGATATGTTTTCATTATAGTTGGTTACGGCGTGTTTCCAGGCCGTCGAGAGCCCTTCCTTGTCTCTTTCATTCACTATGTTTTCGTGTCGGCTTTTCTCGTATATGATCATCTTTTCCATTGTGTATATTTCTTCCGGGTGCATTACCGTTTTTATAATTACTGCCTCTTCCCATTTTATCTTAACATTTGCCTCGTACGCCCGCCTCGAAAGTGCTGTCGTTAAGTTTCCTGCACTGATACTTTGTTTGTGTTCCTTTACCCTGTCTCTTAGGTTCCTTGTCGTAGCACCTATATATATTTCTTCTTTATTTTTATCGTAGTTCAGGAGCGGTATTTTATAAATTCCTGAGCCCTCTTCTTTACTGTAGTCATCTTTGACGTTTCTTAGAGCTTGAAAGATCGTTCTCCCTCTTTTGTAGGCTGGTTTCTTATTTGACTTTTTCAGTATCCTTTTGATAGTTTTGGAGGTCCTCATTGCCTCTGGAATTACTTCGTATTTATTTGTAAGTTCGTGGTTCTGGTGGGGTGAGGACTGTTCTGGTCGGTTCTTAATTCTGTTGGTCGAATTACTTTCTTTCAGTATTTTTCTGACAAGTGCCTCTGTATATCCATGTTTAATTGCTATACCGATTATATTTCTAATTTCCTTATGCCTTAGAATATTGTTGCTACAATGGGTGTTAGCCCTGTTTATGTATGCTTTTAAAATGATTGATAATGGCTTTAAAAATAGCCGAAAACGTTCCTCCAAACGAAGTTTTTTGGATGAATAAAGACTTTTATGACTGCTCACAAGTGCTGTTAATTTCATTTTTATATCTATGACAGCTATTTTCAACTCACCTCATATTGAATAAGACAATAAAATCATTAGTTTTTAGGAGAGATTTTATTATTAAAAAAATAGAGTATTAAGATTGTGTTTAAAAGTTCAATAATTAAAATTCTGATCAGTTATTTTTAAAAATAATGTAGATCATGAAGTTTTGAATTTTACTATAACTTATTATTTTTATTAGTCTTCTATGAAAAATATACACTATTTCTAAAATTTACCTTATTTTTTATTCCTCAATTTTTCACTTTACTTCTTTTTACCATTCCCAAAAATCTTGTGGAACACCTGCAGACCCTTTTGCAGCATGTAAATTGAAAATCACTGATATGTAATATTACTTTTATTGTGTTTAGTAATTTGATGCCTTTAAAAAATAATAAATTCTAATGCATTTTAAAATCATTATTTTATGTTAAATATACAAAGATAATTGAATGTTAAGTCAGTTAATGTACATAATTTTAAAATTATAAAGTTTAATATTTTCCTGAGAGGTATTCAAATCTCATTTGGGAATTACAAAAATAGGGATAATGTTTTGTTCGTAATGTTTTTGATTTTTGTTATTAACGATTGTTGTTAACGAAAATGCAGAATTCTTCTCCCACATGTAAAAATAAATAAAAATTTTAATATAAAAAAATTTTTAAGTTAACGAAAGTGCAGAATTCTTCTCCCACATGTAAAAATAAATAAAAATTTTAATATAAAAAAATTTTTTTAAATCTGGAAAAATTAGAATTTTTCTAATTTGCTAGGTCCTTCCTGATGCACTCATAAAATTTTACAGATCATAGGTCAGTTTGGAAAACACTGACATATGGCATTCACAAATTGAGAAGTCGAGTTTTTTGTATGCAATTTTTTAGAAGTCAGGCTTTTTTCATGTGACACCAACCGGTTGCCGACTGCTGATATAGCATGTTGCGGCCCATTTAATGGAGCAAACAAATGCATGCAGCCCGTGGAAAAAAAAAGTTGGTAGTCATCTAAACCAGTGATTTTCAAGATCAAAATGTTATAGTGGGAGAAGAGCAAACAGTCAAATTACATGAGAAAAAACTGAATGTAAACAAAATTACCTGATTCGGTAATATTTCTAAAAGTTTGTTTTTATTATAATTTTATTTTTTCTGTTATATTTTATTTATAAAAATATAATGAAATATCTATAATATATAGATATTTTGAAATTTTTATTTATTAAAGATAAATAGATAAACAGTTATATAAAATTTGCAAGAACCTGAAATGGCTGTGCCATAAATGTTCTGAATCATATGTAATACAAAGATTAAAAAAAAATTTTATCAAAATTTCAATTAACCATAAATTATTAAATTTAATAGTCTAGATAGTGGACCTGTTATGTTAATTGCTCTGCATTTGGATGTACGAAATTGACATTGCATTAGTCCATTGTGAAAAATGTCAAAGTTACAGTCAAAGTTCTTAATAGCGGATACTGACAGGACTAACGGTTTTGTCTGTTAATGGTGAATGTCTATTATTGGGAGACGAACTTGTCTTATGCACTTGAAAATACAATGCATTTTGCTTAGTTATATTATTTTTTTTTTTCCCTTTAACATTTTCCATCACTATTTGGGGACAATTTTCAATCAGGATAAAAAGAAAGTATCGATCCCAAGAATTAATAACTTGAAATAATTAAAAAATGAAACAGTATTACAGAAGAATGATGATAGATTATTAAATAGACAATAAGAATAACATTAATAAAATAGTATTAATCATGAAAAGATGCAGTGCAGTGGTGAAAAGGTATTTAAAGCATAAAAATAAAATTTTACTGGATAAGTTAATGATAAAAATAGCAAATAAGTGATAAGTTGTAAAAGGGGAATTCATAAGTCAAAATGGGATAATTACATGCTAATCATACAGAGTGATTCAAAAAGGTTGTGCCAAAATTTACAGACTTGTAGAGGATAAAATTTTGAGTAAAAATGTGTAGTTTCATTTTTTAATTTGAGGCTTTGTTTAAAGCTGTAATGGATGAAAGTTAATGATGTCATTTCTGGTTGTCAAAAATTATTTTTAAAATAATTTTATTTACATTTTTAAAATCATCTATAAATTTTAACTACTAAAAATTATTCTAAAAAATATTTAGAGCATTGAGAACAGATTGTTTATTGAATTAGCGACTGATTATTTAAATGAAGCATAATTGTTTTTACATAAGTAGCATTTGTTTTCGAACAGCATTTTAACTCTCGAAAATGATTGTTCAAAAATGAATGCTACATATGTAAAAACAATTACATTTCATTTAAATAATTGGTCGCTAATTTAATAAACAATCTGTTTTCAATGCTCTAAATTTTTTTATAATAGTTTTTAAGTAGTTAAAATTTATAAATGATTTTAAAAACGCAAATAAACATACTTTAAAAATAATTTTTGACAACCGGAAATGATGTCATAAAACTTTTACGCATTATATCTTTTAAACGGAGCCTCAAATCAAAAAACACAACTACACCTTTTACTTGGAATTTCATCTTCTACAAGTCTGTAAATTTTGGCATGGCACAACCTTTCTAAATCACCCTGTATACAGTAATTCATAATAATAATTGTAGAATCTCGGACAGACTTTTTTCTTCTAATGGAATCCGAAACTATGACGTCACACTACTTGCAGATGTCAAGTATATAACGCAAACAAACAATAGAATCAGACTTTGTTCACAGAATTTAAAACAATAATCAAACTCATCTTTAAGAAACTAAAAACTAATGAACTGATGCACATCTATTTTAATTAATTAAATAAATTGTTTTCATTACAATGTGTCAATTATTATTTACTTAAATACATTTTGTATGATTATAATTTTATTAATTTTAATAATGATATTGTCAGATTTGAATTGATCTTTAATTATATTGAAAAAATAGATCACATTTCAATAATATTGAAAAAAATAATTATATCTGTTTTACAGTTAGTGAGTTTTTATTACAATAACTTATTCAATACACACAGTCTATTTATTTATCTGCTAAATGAGTTCTGGTTTAGATATAAAAATTTCACAAATAGAATTTTTATGCCCAAGCTTATGTGGATTTATATGAGTTTTTAGTGTATACCACTGCTTATTATGTCATTATATTTGACTATTTAGCGATACTAGACCCGTGGGTCCCAACCTGGGGCACACGTCCCACAAGAGGGCAATTTGATTTTTAAGGGGGCAATTCAAGAATGAGTAATTAACAGTGAATTTTTTGCATTTCTTATTGTTCTAGGGGCCTCATATACAGTATATAAATATAAATACATATTATGACATGTACATTTTTTTAATTAAAATCAGAATGTACACGGCAGTTTTGAAACTTTATTTGGTGTTTTATCTTTATTATTATTATTATTATTATTATTATGTTATAGTACATCAATGTGGGCACAGAATATTTCCGGGTCAAAGTGCTATGTCGGACACGAGTCAAAACATAGCTACTTGTGATGTTTAATTGTGAGTTAACTAACTGTCTGTGTCAGTGTTTATTATTATTACTATTTTTTTTTAACAATTTCTTAGTGATTTCTTCCTCAGTACTTAACTGTCCTTTTGTTCTTTTATTTTTTCTTTCATGGATGCCATGTTCTTTGGAAGCTTGCTTAGACCAAGTTAATGAGCTTCTAGATTTCCTTTATGTGAATAGGAATTCACTTTTTGAATAATAAAAATTATGTGACGTGGACATCAGGATTTTAGAGATGCTTAGGTGGGGATGGACAAAAAAAGATTGGGAACCGCTGTTTTAGACTAACAAATACATCTCTTAGAAAAGATTCTTCTATTTTGGCTAAGTATTGGCTTGTCTGAAAAGTCATGACGCATTTTTGTAACAGATGGCGATTGTTCATTTTCGGAAGTACTAGAGTTATTCGCATCTATGTTATTGTTATGTCATTTAACAGCTGATAGTTTTAGCTTCATTTTTTTAAAAAACATTGATACATTTTTTATATTTTATAAATTTTACAACAAGCTGAAGATGGAAGACCAAACTTTGCATTTTTGCTATATTTTATTGTTTTACTTCTGTAAAGGGCAAAATGCACATCAAGCCTGTAAAAAGTTGCATAAAATTTATGGTGACAATGCTCTACAAGAATGTCAGTGCCAACAATGGTTCACGAAATTCTGTGCTGGTGACTTTGATCTCAACAATGCTCCTCAGTTAGGAAGGCCAACCAAGATTGATGACGATAAAATAAAGGCATTAATTGAGTCAAACCATTGTTACATGGCACAAGAGATTGCAGAAACATTGAAGATCCAACATTCAACCATTCATGACCACCTGAAGAAGCTGGGATAAATAAGCAAGCTTGATATTTAAATTCCTTGTGAACTTGAAGAAGTTCATTTGACGGCTTGCATAAACATCTCGACATGCTCATTAAACATGAGGAAAATGATGCTTTTTGAAGCAATTGATAACTGGTGATGAAAAGTGGATTGTTTAAAACAATGTGATGCACAAACAGTCTTACTCCCGGCATGATGATCTGCCTCAAATGACATTGAAAGCAGACATTCATCAGAAGAAGATTATTCTCTCAGTATGGTGGGATTTTAAAGATGTGTTTTTTGAGATTCTACCAAGGAACCAAACAGCAAATCAGAAGTGTACTGTCAGCAATTGAACATTTTGAACGAATCTGTCATCCAGAAATGTCCAGATCTCATTAATTGTAAAGGAGTTGTGTTCCATCATGACAGTGCAAGACCACACACAAGTTTGATCACCCACCAAAAAATATTGGAGCTTGGATGGGATATGTTGCTACACCTACCATACTCGCCTGCCTTTGCACTGTCAGACTTCCACTTGTTTTGCTCTCTTCAAATCTCCTTGTGTTGCTCTCTTCAAATCTCAGAAAGTTTATCGAGCAAAATGGGTAATATATCTTTGATTGATCTTTGTTCTTTATAATAAATAAATACATTTTTTAAAACATAGAAAAAATGCATCGTGACTTTTCAGACAACCCAATAATTTTCTAAGAGATCTCTATAGTTGTGACCACTGAGTTAAGATGGGAGCTTTTGGGAATGACTGTGGGATAGCTATTCACTCATATCCTTTGAAACATTGTATCAGATCACACTACATTGTACAGTAGGTGATCGGTTAACAAACACCTCACAGAACAAACTGTGGGACCTGCGAACTGAGGGACTGACAGGTCAGCCCGATGGCTGCGTGGTAAAGCTGTGGCTTAACATTCTGGTGGATCTGGGGGTCCCACTCCTCCAATTTTTCAGGAGGGATCGGCCTGGTCCGTTGAAACCCATCTTTCAATCTTCCTGTTGGCCCCATCATGGCTGTTGATCAGCCTGTGATGATTGCGGCTCTATAAGTGGCCACTGCCAGATAAAAATATTCCATGAGGATATTTCTGGCTTAACGAACCTAACGGAATGACAGGCTTAGGCCTTGCGCGTTCGTTAAACCTCCAGATAAAAATATTCCATGAGGATATTTCGGCTTAACTAACCTACTGCCAGATAAAAATATTCCATGAGGATATTTCAGCTTAACTAATCTAATTGGAATGACTACTTAGGCTTTGCACACTCGTGGACTTATGGGTAAGGATGGAAGAAAAGTAGTTTTCCCAATGTGTTTATGAACTTATGGGTAAGGATGGAAGAACAGTAGTTTTCCCGATTAAAATGAATATTCCATGAGGCTATTTCGGCTTAACTAACCTAACGGAATGACAGGCTTAGGCCTTGCGCGTTTGTGGACTTATGGGTAAGGATTGGCTTAGGCCTTGCACGTTTGTGGACTTATGGGTAAGGATGGAAGAACAGTAATTTTTCCCGATTAAAATGAACTCGGACACAACATAAAACAAATCAAAGACAGTTTTTCCGATTAAAATGAACTCGGAGACAACATAAAACAAATCAAAGAGTCTTGCACGCTCGTGGACTTATGGGTAAGGATGGAAGAAAAGTAGTTTTTGATTAAAATGAACTCGGAGACAATATAAAACAAATCAAAGATTTATTAATGATTAAAAGACTTATGCGTAAGGATGGAAGAACAGTAGTTTTTCCCGATTAAAAACTTATGGGTAAGGATGGGAGAAAAGTAGTTTTCCCGATTAAAATGTGGTTATGGGTAAGGATGGAAGAACAGTAGTTTTTCCCGATTAAAATGAACTGGAGACAATGTAAAATAAATCAAAGATTTATTAAAGAAGGTAAGAGAGAGATTTTACGCAACATAAAACAAATCAAAGATTTATTAAAGAAGATAGGAGAGAGATTTTACACTTAAACAAATCAAAGATTTATTAAAGAAGGTAAGAGAGAGATTTTACAATATTTATGTTAGAATGGCACCCATACCAGGTTGAGGTCAATAGGCTTGGGGATCCTAGTTAAAATGGCACCCATACCAAGTTAAGGTCAATAGGCTTGAGGATCTCTTGGGGAGATCTACAAATCAAACATTTATTAAAGAAGGTAAGAGAGAGATTTTACAATTTTTTGGTCTTAGATTGCACCCATACCAGGTTGAGGTCAATAGGCTTGGGGATCTCTACCACGACACCCATACCAGGTTGAGGTCAGTAGACTTGGGGATCTTTACCACGACAATGCTATTAATCACTTTCGAAAAATCCTGAAGGAAAGAGAAAAGCAATCGATATTAGGAAGATTCTCTATCAGAAAATAAACATAATAGATTAAAATGCAAGAATATGTTTGTATATATTATTGTTATTACATATAAATAAACGTAGTAAGAAATTATATAATTTTTTATTTGTTTGTTTTTTTTTTTTTTGGGTCTCTGGAATGAATTAATCAAATTCTCATAAAAACCTATGGTAAATCGATGATTGGATAATGAACAATTCAGATAACAAACATTGTCTTGGAACGGATTATGTTCATTAACCGATCACCCACTGTATTTCCTATTTATCATAGACGTCATTAGACGTAGTTGTTACTCTGGTGAACCACTGAACGAGTAAAAACCAGATATTTGTTTTGGCTTTATTATGTAAACGTCATCACAAATCTGCGTATGGCATAATATGACAAGTCTACAATAATAGAAATGTTTAAAATTGCAATTAAAATGAATTAGTTACAATTTCTTGATTTATGTATTATTTTAGGTTTACATGCTTATTTTAAGTATTATTTTGTAATTAAATTCAGATAATTTTCCTTTTGAAATATAATGTTAGTAGATTTGACGTCGATAAACCATATAATTTATTTGCTTAGTTTATTGACTCAAAAATGTTGCAGGGCCAAAATAATTAAAATATTGCTATAAAATTTTTAGGATACGAATTCACAGAATTTTTTAATTCTCAAAATTTATAAGAATTTTTCTCAAGAATCGGTAATGAAATTTTCTTATAAATCTCGAGCATAATCACTAATTGTTTTGTTCAGTAAAACTGAAAAATAGACCAGTTTTGTCCAGATTGTAGATGTCCTTTGGTTGATAATTTTCACACAAGCTTTCAAGTTTTACAATCCATTCTGTTACCACCTGAGAGTCTATTAACTTAGCTTCACCACAAATTGATTTAAATAACACATTATGTCTAACTTGAAATTTTTCGAGCCAGCCATTTGTTTCTTTGAAGTTCATTTTTCCCATTAATTTGGTGGCTTCTTTAGCTTTTCCCTGTAACAATGGTCCACTTACAGGAATATTGTTTGCATATATAGCACCAAACTAATCAAAGATAATCGAATTAATATCATTCTGAAATACTTCTTACTTTTTGTTATTTAATAAAAGTAAACAATAAGCCAAATAAGTAAGATAAATTGTTTAAATGATTTATCTTATTTATTTGGCTTATTGTTTATTGAATCAATATCATTTACTTTCATCAAGTTTCATAGTTTTTGCATTTTCATTGCTGTTGTACATCCAAAGCTTTCTTATTTCTTCCTTGTTTTTCAGTATTTTGCCAATTTGCATCTTTCCAACTTCAAATCTTTCTGAAAATGTTCACAAAGTTTTATCTGTTTCAGAAGCATCGATTACTTGCATTTTTTCTTTTAATTTTAATTGTTTTTGTTTAGATGCTATAACAAATACTCCTATCAACCTAGCAAATCACCTACAGCTGACACATGATTACTCATCTAATATAAACTAATCATATCTCTATAACTCCAAACAGTTAACTATTTTTAGTACTCAAACAAGTTTGAACTTGTCTGAGTACTAAAAATAGTTAATTAAAAAATAGTTAAAATGAAAAATAAGCTAACTCCTCAAACCCATCAAGGGCTGTGTTTGAGGGGTTAGCTTATTTTTCATTTTATCTATTTTCATGTTTTTTATTTTAACTATGTTTGTGTTTTTGTAGGGAAAATGGTGAATCCAAAACCTTTCATTGCTGTCTTTCCCTGTCCACTATCAGTAGTGTCCTGTATTGGGGTTGAAAATAAATTAATGTTCTATTTAAAGGGAAGGGATCTAAAAGTTTTGTCCATTAAGGAGAGTGTCCATTAAGGGAGGTTTGACTGTATTATAAAAATATTCAAATAAATCTGAATATGTTTTTTAAATTTTGTATATATAATTTCAGATCGGCAGAATGGTGTTTCAATATGGGTGCCTTTCCAAAATGCAGCAGGTAGTGTTACAAGCCTGTATAAAGGTAATTAAGTTTTGGTAAATAAAGTACTTTAAATTACAAGCAAATATTAAGTGCTGACTTATACTTAACAACAATAAGGATGCAATAAACCAGCGCTTCTCAAACTTTTTTCATTCATGACCCAATTTTTTGCGACCCCAGGTATTAAATATGAAATAAAACATACAAGTACCTTTTTCGTGACCCCAGGTATTAAATATGAAATAAAACATACAAGTACATGCGATCCCAGGTATTAAATATGAAATAAAACATACAAGTATATAAATCATTTCCCAGATATTAAATATGAAATAAAACATACAAGTACATAAATCATTTACACACATATTAAGATGAACACAATCAGGCAACTACATTGAAAATACATATGTTGTCAAGATGAACACAATCAACCAACTACACTGAAAATTCATATGTTGTCCTAAGATGAACACAATCAACCAACTACACTGAAAATTCATACGTTGTCAAGTTAAATGTTGGCATTTGTGAAATTACATAATAAACTGAAATTCAAGTTAATATTGGGTGTTTTGTGAAATTACATATAAACTGAAATTCAAGTGTTTGCCAACCAACCACACCGAAAATTCATATGTTGTCATACGTTAAATATTGGAGTTTGTGAAATTACATATAAACTGAAAATCAAGTATTTGAATTTAATTGTTTGAATTTTAATTTTTGCAAACCCCATTTTGGGCCGCGAAGCGAAATGGGTCACGACCCAAGTGAAATCCAGCATTTCGCTTCGCGACCCCAAATAGGGTCGCGACCCATAGTTTGAGTAGCATTTCGCTTTGCGACCTGGGATCACGACCCATAGTTTGAGAAGTGGGGGTCGCAACCCATAGTTTGAGAAGCACTGATTTATAGCAATTCATCACGTCCCCAAATGGAGTTGCAACCCATAGTTTGAGAAGCACTGCAATAAACAATGATATTAATTTTGAAAAAATAAGTGCAGTAATCTAATTGTGTTAAACAATACTGTATATATATTTATATATAAACTGAAGATTTTTCTCAGAAAAAATTTTTGAAGTAGAAGATCAACTTATATATAGATCAATCAATCAAAAATTTGGAGAATTTTTACAAGATTATAAGATTTGTCAACTCAATCATTCTTCATTCCTATTGTGCCTTCATCCCAACTACATACTCCACTATATTTATTCCTAACAAAGATCATCATCATACTAATTCTTTTGATTATTTTTTTTTCCTTGTTAAAAAAATGTGAATATGCATGACAGTATATAAATTAATTATTTTATAGATATTTAAATATTGAATACTGCACAGATGTGATTGTAAATATATGAAGCAGTCCTGTTGCATCTTGTTTTCATTAGTAGCACATCTTGTGGTACTAGTGTAAACAGTTGAATGTGCCATATTTATTTCTAAAAATGTTCTATTTCTTCCCAATTTATATTATTAGAAATATGTGGATGCACAAAAATGCTCATATTTTTATAAATTCAAAATTATAATTTATTAATTGTTTCAAAAAATAAAATCAGAATGTGTAGATCTATCTATTTTTATGAGTAAGCATAGCTGGCATATATCGTTATTTAATATTAAATGGAAATATAGCAATCTGCAATGTTTCTGACTGTTAATTTGTGCATTTTCAAATAGTTCTAATAATTTAAAAAATATAGGATTGATAATATTCAGCTGATTTCAGATATCAGATTTGTGCTTTTGAAGATCACATATGCTGATCCACTTCCCACTGATGTTAGTTACAGAACACTTTTTATTGCATGTTTTGATTTTTTTTAATCATTTAAACTTTGTTATATTTTTGTTGAGATTTGGAAAAGATGGAAACTTTTAATATTTCTTTGATATTTTCCTATATTTTAATAAAATTATATTATTGAGAAATGCAACTGGACATGATCAAATTCTGCTCTCTATCCAACTTTTGATTGGACTAGAACCACATAGATTCTTTACAGAAAATGCAACCCTAAATCATATTTTAGGGTGCATATCCATCTGGGAGAAAAACTGTCTTGAGAGTCTCTCATGACAGTTTTTCTCCCAGATGGACACACATCCTTAGCCCTGAAAGGACAAGATATGATATTCTAGAGTTCTTAAATGCTAATTCCCAATTTCCATCTTTCATCAATTCCCATCTTTCCAAAAAATGCAAATTTGTCTTATTTTTTCAAATCTATTTCTGAATCTAATTATCTTTAAGATCATTTAAGAGACCTAATTACATAAATAAAATCTTTATTATGTAAATGAATTGGATTTTTACTTTTAATTTACAAAATTGATTTAAATTTACTTTGCAATTAATATGAATAAAAATATAGTCCATAACTTTACAACATAGAAGGAATTGTTTTCCATTAGGTTTAGTATTGATTTTGAAATCAGCAATTGTTATAATCCTTGATTTTGCACAATAATAAAATTCTAAGTGAAAATTACATGATATAAGGTATATTGTAAATACATTTAGAGGACTATAAACAACTGAGTTCTGCTGCTTCTAATAACACAAGAAATCACAACAAGCACTTGAAGCAGGATAAATACACTATTTTATTATTAGATATATATAATATACACTACATATCTAATAATAAAATAGTGTATTTATCCTGCTTCAAGTGCTTGTTGTGATTTCTTGTGTTATTAGAAGCAGCAGAACTCAGTTGTTTATAGTCCTCTAAATGTATTTACAATATACCTTATATCATGTAATTTTCACTTAGAATTTTATTATTGTGCAGAATCAAGGATTATAACATTTCTGGTTTCAAAATCAATACTGAACCTAATGGAGAATAATTCCTTCTATGTCGTAAGGTTGTGGACCATATTTTTATTCATATTAATTCCAAAATAAGTTTAAATCAATTTTGTAATTAATAATAAAATAGTACATTTAGAGGATTAGGAAATTTAATTTTTATTTCTTAAAATATTTTTTTTATAAAATTATTTAATTCCATAACCTCTTCAGTTTTGACTATATATTTTGGGCTAAGTGAGTTCTCAAGCAATAATCTATTGTTCATTATAATCAAAATTAATATGTATATTAAAACAGGAAGTTTTAATTAAGTAAATAAAGGTAATTCTTCTCCTAGTTATTACTTCATATGTAATAGTTGATTAAAATAATTAAATTATTTAAGTTTATAACATTAAGTTTATCATTATAATTTAAATCTCAGTATATAATTATAATTAATTATATTAATAAAATGTAGTCTCTCTTTCTCTCAAATTTATGCTATTTTTATTATTCTTAGAGAGACTGTCATTGAATGATAAGAGTTGAAGACAAATGATTACTTGATGATAAAACAAATGATAAATAGGAATAGTTGCAGTAGTTCATTTGTAATGAATTCTTCATTACAGATAGAAATACAGAATTCATATGAATTTGTGATCACAGCGATAATGATTAGTTTAAGCTCAATGATATATAACAGCAATTTGCAGCAGTCTGATAGCTTCTGCTTTATTTCAAATAATGACATCTCATATTAAAACAAATTCCTTGGGTAGTTCCAGAGTGTCATGCCTATAGCTACCTATAGCTGTCAATATTTTATATAATTTAAAAAGAGGTAAATTTCTTATAAGCTATCTGCTAGGAGGTACACCAATATATTTCCATTGGCCATGTTCTTTTTCTCATTTCTTCCTTTTTGTCCATCACTACAGTTGTCTTCATAGATGGATGATGATTACTTATTTTTGATTTTGGTTGTTTTATCTAACTTAGTTTTCATAAACATCAAAATCTAAAGACAAACATTAAACGGACTGAATAATAAAAGTTTATTCTCTTTATTAATATAAATAAAATATATTGTAATAACATGAAAAATATCTGCTTTTTACAAAGAAATATTTTCTGATCTTAAAAGCTGTCCTCAGTTTATTTTACTAGATTAAATCATATTCAAATTCTAAAAATTTAAAAATCTTCTGGAATGGTATTAAACTAATAATATTTTCTAGTCTGGAATTTGAATATAATTTAATCTACTAAATGAGCTGAAAATGATTCTTTAGAGTAGAAAATGTTTATATAAAGTTTAGGATATGTTATGATATATTGTGTTAGTATTTATAAATAAGATAAACTTTTATAAAACATTACTAGTGTGATTACTTATATATAAATAATTTATTCAGCAAAATTTAACAATAAAACAAAATTGACTTAGTAAGCAACACTTACTAAGTTAGTTAAGACTTAGTTACTAAGTTAGTTAAGTTACTAAGTTAAGACTTAGTTTTTAATAGCTAGTAAATTGAAACTTGAATCTGTGAAGACTGGCCATTGGCAAAATATATTGGTAGTTGTTATTTTGAATTTGTGATGCTAGAAAATACAAACATGTTCATATTTTCTAACACCATAAATTCAAATTAATAACAATTAATACTTTAACAAATAACTAATAAATTTAATCACTTCAGTTGGTTGATCAATAATCTTTACTTATTTACTTTAAATAATAGCCAACTTATTTCTGTCAGACAATGGCTTTAAAATCAAACTCATTTATATATGCTTAAATGAAAAATAGTTACTAATATATAGGATAGAAGAAAAGTTGTACCCCCTCCAAATAACTATCATAGATTTCAAAAATCTATTAATGCCACAAATGGGAAATCATAAGTGGGTTATCTGATGATGACCTTCAAATGATCTGATTATGTAAATGAGTACACTTGAAAATCCTATGTCATTCAATTCTGAATATGTGGATGCATGAAAATGTTCATATTTATATAAATTCAAAATTATTAATTTACTTAATTGTTTCAAAAATAAAATCAGAAATATGTAGATCTATCTTTTTTTATGAATAAGCATAGCTGGCATTAATTAATACTTTAACACAATTCTGAATACTTTCTAAAGTATTTCAGAATTCTGGAACAATTCTGAATACTTTTTTCTAAAATATTCAGAATTGAATGCTGAATAAGTTTGTAACAGGAAATTTTTCCTTATCTATTATGGTTTATGAGATAGGATTTGTAAATGCACTCATTTGCATAATCAGCTCATTTAAGGCTGGTATCACACTATGTGATTTCTACATGATTTTAACATATGCAAATTGGATGCGACGAGAATCGAGTGAAAATTGTGTAATGTGATATTACTTACGACTGCTACACAACAATGAAGCGACACAATTTTTATTTCGGTCACTGTCCGAATTTTAAACGATTCGTTGCATATGATGATCAATCAATATTAAGCTTGAATATCACGTAACTTACACGTAACAAAATTGACATGACTTTACAAAACAAAAGCATATGGTGGTAGGCATCTTGACAGATATTCTGAATTCAACCAGAGGAGATAAAATTGTAAACTAATCTGCGAGAAATGGCATGGTCACCTGCTACAGTTTCCAGTTTCATAGAAATGTATTGTGAAGAAAAGCATTTATGGGATCACAAAGATATAAATTATTTCAAAAGAAGCTACAGAGAAACAACATTACAAAAAATAGCAGAGAAGCTTGGAGAAAATTTTACAGGTAAGTTTTACTTTCTTCTCAAAAACTCAAGAAAAATATTTTTAATAAAATTTTGCATCATTAATTATTTTATATACTGTATAGTAAAAATATTGAAAGCAAAATGGGCTAATTTAAGAACACAATTTGTTAAAGAAGAAGAAAAAAATTAGGGAAAAAATGAAGGCTGGTGCTGGAACAGATAGTTTATATGTATCAAGATGGGAATATTTTCAACAAATGAAGTTTTTGAGGGACAGTCTTGTTTGTGATGATAGCTTATCCAATTTAGATGATAAACTTAAAATAGAAGTGAATCAGTTACTTAAATTTTATAAATCATTTAGTTATTTTCCTATTCATTAATTCATGAATATTTTTGCAGTTTGAAGTTAGCAATGATATTCCATCTGGTCAACATTTTAATCAAACAGATTTAGGAAATAATCATGACTTTGAATGTGAGCCAATAGAAGACATTGAAGATGAAAGACCAGTACACAGTAATAACAACAACATTGGAAAAAGTAAAAAAAGAAAGGCTTTGGATTATAGAGATGCACTGTATCAAAGTGCAAAAAATGTCATAGATAAAAGAACAGTCACAATGTGAAGAGACAGAAGAAACTTTTGCCAAATATTTTGCAGCAGAATTGAAAAGTTTACCCCACTAAAAAGAAATTTGCTCAAACTAAACTTTCAGCAATTAATAATTAAAATTAAACATGAGATTGATTGCCCTCTTATAGAACTTAATAACATGTAAATGAAAAATTTGAAATGTCCTTAATGTTTTATTTTTAATTTAATATAATGTATTCATGCTTTAAAAATATATTTTATTTATTTTTTTTCATTTGTCTGTTATTTTATTTTTATTTGTGAGAATATATAATAAAGTTATAATGCAAAAAATTGAGAATACATCTATATTTCACAACTGAAACAATTTGCACTAATTTTTTATAATTTTAATTATTACTTAACAGAAGTACTACATTCAATATAAAGAAGTAAAATTTATAGAACATTTTACAAACCATGGGATCAAAACAAAATAAATTCACGAATGAGAATTACATACAAAAATTTTCCACTAATCTTTATTTTGCATAAAAAAAACATTTAATAGTATTTAAAAGTAAAGTCTATACAAAATAAACATTATTTCTAGAAAATGTTCTAAAATGAAGTTTTTAAAACATTGAATTGGTGACAGAATCACAATGCAGAATTGATGTGATGTGTAGCCAATTTGGATCTGCATTTTAAAGTACCATATCTTAATTTCGGTGCATCCTATTTTCAACTAAATTCTTTTAATTCCTACAAGTCTCCTCTCTCAAACTTTGTGTAAACTGTTCTGCTATGTTTATTCCTTAATTTTTGTTTTGATAACATAATTTGATATCACATATATATAAATTTAAACAACTTTTATAAACCAGCATTCAAACAAATTTGTCATAAAAAGACTCACATTGACTAGATTATTTAATTAATAACATTCTTACTGTAATAAAAATCATATTGCCATTTATCTAAGGAGAAGAAGTCAGAGACATTCATTACTGGCATCATTCTAAATGTTAGCAAAAACACTCTCCTATTAAATGCTTTGTTTAGGCAGCTTTATCTTTTAAATTATTATTCCTAATGGCTTTTTTTTAGTTATTCATAAACATTATTTATTTTATGTAGATTATAAGAGATTTTAAGTTAGGAATGGATAATTTATGATTTTTAAATTTTTTTATATATGTAAATTGGCTTAATTTATATATGAAATTCAAAAATTCCATATAAACTTTTAAATCATAATTAACTGTCCAATTTCTTTTAAAATATTTATAAAAGGATTGAATATATATAAACATTATTATTTTGTTTAATATCTCCCAAATTTTGGCCCAGGTGCTTGTTATTTCCAATTGCAAAGAAATCTTAGTATCTTGTTTTTAGAAATAAACAGCTTTAAACTATACTGTATAAACTTTAATTATTTTTGTTTTATGCATACATGTTTATGATTTAAAATACAAAAGGAAAATTTTGGATAGATATTTTCATAAGAATATAGACAAACAATGTAAAATAGATGTGGGCACCTTTCCTTGATGCATACAAGTCATATAATAAAATTAATATGTTATTAATAAAATAATGATTGTGAATATTTTTATTGTAAATTAGACAATTAGTTATTATAGACACTCATTATTAATTAATTTTTGTTTAAATATTTAATTAAAGTTTGACTAATACAAAATTCATACTCACTAATGATGTCAGGCAAATGCAAACACAATCACTTTGAACAAATGGCAGAAACTATTTTTAGAATCTGTGCCAAAAATAATTAAAAATTTTATTCTTGTACTACCCATCATAGCATCAAATTGACACATGGATTTTTTAATGCAAAAATGGATATGCAAATATAATTATCATATGACACATTGATGCATAATTACTTTTTCGGAAAAAACTGAGAGGTTCTTTCTCAATTGCATCAAAAGACAGAAAATAAAAAAGAAAACGGGATGCCCCAGATTGGGTACACCTCATTAGAACAAGATTAAATTGTGGTATTCAAAAAATTATAAATGTCTATGCTTTGTTAACAGAAACACAGTGCTTCCATTGCCATGGTACTTGACCAACAGTATTAAAATAATTACAACAATTATTTCTAATATTCTTAGCCTCTCTACTATTGTTATGTCCTTGTGATGGTGTTAAATTGATCATTGCATAAGATTCATTTCTCCATTGTCCAGGTATCACGGTTCCAGAGCAAATGGCTTCATAATCTATTAAATTTTCAGAAGAATACAATGATTTAATAATAAATTTACTTCAAAGAAAATTATGTAATGCATGTGCAGCAAGAACAATATGTACTGCTCTTTCAGGTGTTGTTCTTAATGGGTTGTTTGAACACTCTCCACTGAGCTGCTAAAATGCCAAAAGCATTTTCAACCTACTCTTGCTCTTGATAATCTGAAAAATAGAATTTCTTTATATAAACATTTATGATAGTATCTTAATGTAAAAAGTAAAATGAAACTTAAACAATTTTCAAATATTTACTATATAATATATATATTAAACATAATATACAAATGAAAATTTATTATATTTATAAAATATAAGTTTTTATATCATATATTTGAAAATTTATATATTTAATTTGAATATTTCTTTTTGTCTTTAAAGAATAGAATTTTAATTTTATGGGATATTTAACTTGAATAACAGAATATTAATAATTATGGTCAATGGAAACTTGCATTTTAAGATATACATACAAAATAAATCAATCTAATACCTGTAATTGAATATTCTTTTAGCATTATCAGAATATTAATAATTATGGTCAATGGAAACTTGCATTATAAGATATACATACAAAATAAATCAATCTAATACCTGTAATTGAATATTCTTTTAGCATTAACTAAATCCCTCGAAGAATATGGTCTCATCAAATATTCCTTTAATCCAAATGCTTCATCAGCAACAATAACAATAACATAACATCCAATGCCAACATAAGATGTTGGCATTGGACAAATATTGAGATGATGGGATATTAAGGAGTTATTTTCAATGGCTGTCTTTAATTTGCATTTATTCCAAACACCACCATCACTAGTTCGACCATTTGTTCCAATATCAGTATATATGAATTTTAAATCGGCATCAACTAGAACCATTAAAACTATGCTGAAAGTTCCTTTGTAATTTCTGTAATGGGAACCAGATTGAGAAGGAGCTTCAATAATAATGTGTGTTCCATCGAGAGCTCCTATACAATTAGGAAAATTCTACTTTTCATTAAAATTTATTTGAAATTAATTTCCACTCTTCTTCTGTATTTGGAACTCTCATATAGTTTGATCTTAAAACATTATGTATAGCTTTACAGCAGTCAATTAAAATATTTGATATAGTGCTCTGTCCAATTCTAAATTGGAATCCAAGAGAACGCTGTGTTTCACATATAAAAAATAAGTATATTCAAAAATTCACACCAATGAAAATTTATTTCTGCATATAGATATGTAAAAATAATGCAGGTTAGCTATGTTATACTTATATTGTGAATTGGTGAAATAAGAGTATTTTGAACTTACCAGTGGCTAAATATTGCAGAGTGAGAGCTAATTTTTCTTCAGAAGAAATAGCCTCTCTCATATGTGTGTCTTGTTTCTTTAATAATGGATGAATTATTGAAGCTAATTCGTTAAAAGTCTCCACATCCATCCTTATAAATCGCCAAGTAATTGTTGCTATCTTCCATGACTAACTCTCTCATTAAATTATCATAACAGCTTTGGGTACTTTTGTTCTTAATCCATTTTTTAACATATTTCTTTCTCTTTGCTTGTGCTTCTAGTTCGTATGCAGCGAACATCAAAATTACAGCTTTAGCGAGACATGCGGCAGCCATGTTTGTTTATTCTGTTCACGATAGCGTTCCAACATTGGTTTTGAAAACTCATTTCATGTGATAAGAGATTTTCAAACCGATATTACGTCAGTTTGAAATTGCATGCAACAAAATCAGTTGTTGATCGTATAGTGTGATACCAGCCTAAAGATTACCATCAGATAGCCCACCCATAACTTCCTATTTGTTAGTATTAACAGATTTTTGAAATCTATATAGTTATCAAGTTGTTATTTGGAGGGTACAGACTTTTCTTCCACCCTGTGTGCATGTGTATTATATGTAAAAAAAATAGCATTTGTCTTACAGATCAAATAATTATATTTTTAATTAGCTCTTTGGGCAAAAATAATAGTCTTTAATGAAATATTTTCATTAAATTCTCTTTCATCATCAGTATCTTCTAAATGACAGAATAACTAGATTAAGATTTAAACATTAGAGGTCAACTCAGGTTTAAAAGATCCTGATTTATAAGTGTTATCTGATTTTTATGAGAAATTTATAACAAGCAAATATTTTAAAGTTTATTACAATATGTATTGTAATCTACAAACTATCAGTAGTCATAAGTGCTGTATTTACATTCCTTTTAATAGAGATAGGCCTCTTTGCCATGAATATAGTGCCAGTCTAAGTCAGTTATTATCAATAATAATCCCTTTTGATCTCTGCTTGAGGATGCCAAGTCGCAAATTTTAATGAATACCACTAATAATTATAAACTAAACCTAACGGTTTTAACAACTTTGTGAATCCAGAGTTTGGCCTGAGCTCAGGTCTTTTACTATCTAACTTAAATATAATTAAATCCAAAACAATTAACAACAATTAATGTTTAACTGGCAAAAACAAATAACCAGAAACTTAGAAGTATCGAACAAGTGTTAGATCTAAACAACAAAACAATGTTAGAAACTTATACTAGTAAATTGAATAAATTCTCAAAACAAGTTAAATTAACAAAAAAATATAAATTTATTAGACTCAAAACACTTACAAAAAGCGTTTAATTAAAGCTTTATTTAAACAATAATAAAGCAGATTCAAATAGCCAACAAAATTTATTTAATCAAACTCCAATATCCAAAAATCCAAATTATTCACAAGAAATATAATCTTAAATATTAACTAATTCTAATACCTCCACCACCGATACAAACTTCAAGCAATTCTCAATCTTTACAAGAATTCAAATGTCACTTAGCCAACCCTATCTTAATACAACACCTTGCTGTGTCATTGCTATGTTAGGTTTTATATGGAGTGACTTACAGTCCCACGTTGTTTCATTTACATAAATTCATGCAACAAGTTTAAATTTATTAGTTTACAGAGTAATCAATTCATGTCATCCTCTTTACAATTAATTATAAACCGAACAAAACATCAATAAAAGATCATTCTTATTTTCTCATATTGGATCATGGTAAAATTATGTAGATGAGATGACGTCACAAACCAAAAAAGCTCCTTCGGAAGATGGATGTCCATTCCATAAACATGTTTATTGCTAAATACTACAACAGAGAACATGGAAGTAAGTTAACTCTTAATTAAAAATATAATATGTTAAATAATATTGAATATAACCATAAATAATAAAATAATAGACAGGATAAGTCAGAGTTAACCTCTTCACAAGTATTTCTAGTTTCTGCCACAATAGCTTCTGCTGGATTGCCACTTTTTTAAACATCTGTTTAATCTCTACATTGTGATACTTACTTTATAGCTTAGAATGATATTTTCGCTACCACCTCTTCTATTAATTATATATATTAATTAAATTAACCTTCAGATATATCCTGCTTAATGCACACTCGTTTAACATACTTTTGCTTTATTCATATATAATCATTTTTACTACTACCCATGCTATAGCATACAAATGTCTAACTATAATGTGTCAGCATCCACCATTCTGTAACTGACATAACATGGATTATGGCTGATACTATACAGTACAGTAAATTCATTTTATCATAATAAACAATTCATTTTTTAAATACATGAAACAAAATATTAGTAGTTATCATATTTTCTTAATTCTAAGATGTAGAATTTTTCACATTTTAACTTCTTTGAAACTAGGATGCATCGTAAGATTAATGTTAAAACAACTTTTTGTGGTCTAATTTGAAGTAAAAAAATCATTGTTATATCAGTTAAAATAATGAGATTTTTTTCCAGCAATAATCATTATTTGAAGCTTAAGAAGATGGAAGCAGAAAAAAATAAGATTTGAAAAAGAAATTTCACAATTTGAAATGGGAAATTCATTCAGCACAGTGATTGTCAGAAGTGCAAATTTATTATCCAAAGAAGTGTGTACTGAATATTGATTGATAGTTGTTTATTGATCAGAACCATTGAAGATTGCACAAATTGTCAGAAATTGTCATGTCTATATCATACATTAATTCCAACACTTCAGTCTGTTAAAATTTTTTTAATAATAGTAAACAATATCTGTACAAAAAACACTATAAAAATATTTCACATTATTTAAACCTAAAATATGAAACAGTGTGTTATCTATAAATTATTTTAACATAATAGTAGAGATTAGGAGATGTTTTATGCATTCTCAGATACAAGAAGATACTTCAGACAGACACACAAATTATTGGATTAGAAAGGAGCTCTGCACAATAATGAATAGTAGTAACCAGGCCATAGACCGTGAAGATAGTCATAAATGAATTAAAAATCCTTGGGGAAGATATATATAATAAAGTTAAAGTAGTTCTTTAAAAAGCAAATTAAAGGGATAAAATCCCAACAATTGACTGTAAAAAAAATAGTCACCAAATTAAGAGGCATTATTTTCCTAACCATATAATGAAGATGAAAACACAACAAGCTTATTTCTCTTACTACTCTATAGAATAAAGCATTCCATGCATTATTCTATAGAGCCTATATGTACTGCTCCTCAGTAAGAGCTAGAGATGACATCAGCCAAGGAATCAATTTGAACACAGCAAATAATATTTTTAAATTGTGATCATTAATTTCTTTAAATAATCAAATTTTCTTGAATGATAAATTTGAAATTCAGAAACAGTGTGCAATATAAAATTTCCAATGTTTATTAAATGTTAAAATATTGATTAGATAGCACACTATTTTATGTATTAGATTTGTATAACACAAAATTGGAATATTGTTTTTTAATGTTTTTCTTATTGATATATGCTATAATAATCAAATCATTGATCAAATCAAATCACTTGTACTTACAAGTGTGATATAATCAGTAAATTCTGTGACTTAGTCAATGCAGTTCGCATGGATTCAAGTTCATGAGCGATGATCTGATATACAGAAAGTATCTTTTTTGAGTCTTGTTCTTGTATTTTTATGTATTCATTAAGTGGAATGTAATAATAAATATTTGTAATGAGCAATCCCATAAATTTTGAGCATTTCTGAGTTATGGTAATTAAGTTGAGAATTACTAGTATTATTACTAAAATACTGATTATAATTTTAATTTAAATAAATGTTTTTAAGTACATATACTGATCTTTTTTCACATCAATAGAAAATATTCTCATGTATTTATCAAATTAAGCTTAGCTACTCTAAAAGTTTTTTTTTCTAATTTTAATTTTTTTACATCTTTTAATCAATTTTAGATTGTATAGAATCACAGAAGAGAATAGTTGATATGGGTTTTCAGTGGGGATATCAAAGAAGAAATAAAGACCTAATAGCTTGGGCTAAAAGAAGAAAACAACACATACCTCGAGAGGATTTAATTGCTTTTCTTACTGGCAGGACACCACCTCAACATATATGGAGTAATCCACGCCAACGATTATCTTATGATGGTATTAGAGGTACTCCTCCATCTCTAACACGAATTGCTGTTCCAACTGGATCAGAAATTTTACATCCTACTGAATCAAGAGATTCTGATTTAGAAACATTTAGAGAAGCTATAGCACTCTCAAGTAAGAAATTAATTTTCATAATAATTTATCATTTTTGTCTATTATTTACAATTTTACTATAAACAAATAATGTTAAAACATGTTTATTTCAGAGTATTTTATTTACTGAATAATTAAAATATTTTAAAGCTATTTGCTTAATAATAATAATAATAATAATATAAAAATGAATTTACTATACTATATGTAATAACAAAAATTAACCAAATTAGGAGAACGTAAAATATTACTTTATAAATGATTAAATTATAAATAAAATTAACAAAGCCATTAAATTTATTTTAATATGTATACGGAATGTTTCTTAATCTGACAGTCGTGTGTATATACATAGTCGATTCCGGACTAATCCATTTTGGCCCAATTAAGTGGCTGCCCCAATTAAACGAACTAATAATAAATTTTAAAATAAAATATATAATACATAGGTAAAAAATAATAATTAGGTACCTATTTTAATGCTTTATTAAAATAGGTACCTAATTATTAGGTTTCTAGCAATCTCCTCAGACTTCGCCTTCAACACTGGGCTACTGATATTCACGCCTCACCTGCTAACTATAGAAAACCATTGATCTAATGCTTCTTTAACTTCTGGATCCTTTCTATCATGCTTTCATTTGGATGTTCCTGAAATTTCTTTCTGAAATGCTCACTCCTCATCCAATTGAGTTTCTTGTTGTAGGAGACGCTCTATGGTAGATTTTGGTGCACAAGTCTATGATGGATTGTATTAATAGCTGGCTTTTAATTTTATCCAGCAAAAAAATTTTACTTAAAATTGCAAAATCATTTCTTGATGTCTTGGCAGAGATATTTAAAGATTTTAAATAAAATTGACACTGTAAATGAATATCGCTAGGTACAGTATATAGTAATGATAATCTGTAATAATGATAGACTCTTAAGCAGATGCATATTTGCCAGAAGCACGTTAATACAGATAATTGATAATTGATTCACAACATGCTAGTGTTGCTAGATAATAGTGTATGTAGTGTTGCTATACTTTCAAAGAATCCCTAAAATATGTCAAGAATTGCTAAATTCCTTTCCTGCTACTGTCCCAATTAAGTATTTAAATTATGCATTAATTTATTAGTTTGGACACCAAAAAAACAAAGCTCTAAACAGGATAAAATATTTTATTAACAGAAACTTTTTGACTTTATCAGTAGGTCAACTTCAGCTGCACTGAACATACAGAAAAGGGGAGAAGAAACCTCTTACATAAATAAACTAAAAGATGACATCATATAAACACTAATGCATTAATACTACATACTCCACTGCTACGAAACAATAATAATAAAAAATACTAAAAATAATACTAATATTACAACATAATAAATCTAAAAATCAGAAGTAAAATTAATAAAAAATACAACAATATTGTTTTATAGCAGTGGAGTATGTAGTATTAATGTATTAGTGTTTATATGACATCATCTTTTAGTTTATTTATGTAAGAGGTTTCTTCTCCCCTTTTCTGTATGTTCAGTGCAGCTGAAGTTGACTTACTGATAAGGTCAAAAACCTTTCTGTTAATAAAATATTTTATCCTGTTTAGAGCTTTGTTTTTTGGTGCGCAATTTTGTGAGTATAACAGAATGGCTTTAAAGTTCTTTATTAGTTTGGTTTCTGTTCTTTGAGATTTGTCCCAATTAAGTGTAATCGACTGTATATAGCTATGTATATAGTTATCTGCCACACTTTGTTTAGTTAGTGCAGTGTTTCCCAAAGTGTGGTATGCGTACCCCCAGGGGTACGAGAAGAGTTTGGTGGGGATATGCATTGCACCGGAATTTGGTGGGGATATGCACTGCACCATGCTTAGCATCTTCTATTTCGTCTTCATATAACTGGCGAAAACGCTTACGACTTGTAGAAGCAGCCATAGCGAACTCTGAAAACAAAACTGTAATTAGCACGTGGATGCCGACTAGGCGCCACTTGATTTTTTTTAAATTAAAATATTTATCGAAGCGTAAATTTTTATTGCACATACACAAAAACGAAAATTATATATTTTAATAAAAAATTTCCTATGTACTTTAAATTATTTTATCAATATTAAAACACAAATAAACAGTGAAATAGCTACAGAACCGCTGTTATAATTTTGGCCAGTTACGAAGTCGAAATACCCCACTGTGCGTCTATTCGAACATGCTTAGTGTGGGACGATTCCATTAAGGTTTTACCTTATCGTTGGAGGTAGATAAGTTTTACGTCACGTGCTCAAATATAATTTCTAGCTGTTCTGTAGGAAAATTTTGTGTTATTAATAATAAACTAATCTATTTTGTTATTAATGTAACACAAATGGTGCACAGTTTCGATATAATTATATGCGTAATCAAGAGATAAGTTACTGCACTGCTGCCTATGGTATAATGGGGAAGTGCATAAGGCTCCATATTTCGACCAATCAGGAAGAAGCATTTTAATATTTTTAACGTCAATCACGAAACGAATGTTCGATTGAATTAAATCGATTACATTATTCTAATTAAAGTATATTTAAAACAATCTTACCTTAAAGTTAAACTTAAAAGTTCGCCAGGTAAAAGTGCCTTACGGAAATTGATATCATTTCTTTTAAATAAGTCAAAGAAGCAGACGATAATTTCAATCGAGCATACGTTTGCGCATGCTCGATATAAATTATCGTTTGATGTGAACAGCTAAGCAAGAAGTGAAAATTAATAGCCTTTCTTTTGAGTGTGCGAAGGATTACGAGTCTCAATTTTTTTGTGTATATATAAATAACCAACGACAGTTATGCCCAAACCAATCGACAATAGCATTAGAAAGTTAATTGTTCAACACAGAGAGGAAGTGAAAAGTGTCAAACTTAAGAGTTTCTGTTTCAATTAATCTAAGACAACAAATATCATGAATTTTATTTGATATAAGGTAACTGTGGGACAAACGGACTTCATTTAAGGAAATTAGCAATATTTAAGATATTAAAACAGGTAATTTTAGTGCTACTGAGGAAAGTAAATGTTAAGTGCTTCGATAGCTTTGACCTTACCGAATATAATAATAAATATTATTATTTGTTTTAACAAAGTATATTCGAAATATTCTAAAATATATCACTAGCGTATCCGTTTGCCCCACAGTTACCTTATTATTATATATTTATCCCTGCGACTTTAATAATTCGAATAACGATTCTAAGAAGAAGGTGGGGAATGATTAAAAGGAAACATTCAATCAAAAACTAGAACAAAGTGTCTCTAAACGGGAGGAGCTAATTGGACAAAGGTAAGAGAAAAGTGATTAATATGAGACAGTAAAGCTAAATATACAAAAATATGGATAGTCAAAAAGGTAGTTTTTAAGTAAAGTTTTCATATTTTTCTGTATTTTCCGAAAACTGTTTTAAGCATATCAATAGTACTGTACAGAATATTAAACGATTTTACCAAAAGAAATTTGGTAAAAATAACGGTGATACACATTCTTGTATATTTTATTAAAAACTAAAATATAGCAGAGGATGACAGGATAATTAACACGAAAAGATTTCTTATTCTCAAATGAACAGATCAAATTGCACATCTGTCTGAAAAACATTTTAATCTGTGGTGTTCTTTATAAGCAATGTTTAAAATTTAAATGAAATTGAAAACGCGATAAAGAACAAAAAAAAATATTTTTCTAGATCGGAATCGAGTTGGCTGTTCAAGACAGTAGATCGAGGCTTTAACGATGCTGCTGTGAGCCGCTATCGCTTGTTCTTGTCAGGAGAAAGCACGTGACGAGCACATCCCATGTATATACCTGCCACCCTATTTTCAATCAGAAGGGACAGGTCCATTCTGATTTAACTTGATTCTCAGTACAAGTACCTGATTGTGCAACCGATCAACTTCCGGCAAGCACAGCTACTA
>AYEL01082647.1:0-27393 GCA_000484575.1 Olivierus martensii
ATAATATTTTGATATTTAAATTTATTTTAAGAAAAATAAATTATTAAAATAGTATAAGAAATTTAAATTACAAACTTAAAAATTATTATAATAACTCAATAACTCATAATTTTTTTTTTTTAATTTAAGAATGATTCCATGGCTTTCGTTTACAATAATTCTCTCTCTGATTTTTTCGAGTGGGTTCATTAGAGCAATTGGTCATTTGCGAACCGGCTCATTTGAGCAGACATATCCAGAGAGTTCATTTTTCAGAGAGCGCAACGGTCATTTGAGCTATCATCAAGATAGGTTCATTTGAGCAATTGGCCCATTTGTGCAACCATCACTATATTAATGATAAAAATTAAACAATGTATTCTAATGGAAATTTAAAAATCTGAAGTAACTTCTTCTGAATAATATAAATATATTAAATATTATTAAACGAAATATCGTTTAATTTTTTTGAAGCAACAAGTAATTTATGAAATTTTAATCATTTAGATGTCACCGGAAACAGCCCCATACTTTTCAGTTTTCAACAAAAGAAATTTAATAAAATTTAATTAATATTTAATATTTGCATTACATATTTGTTTTATCTTGTTGAAAAAAATTATTCATTTTGTTAGGTAATGTTTAAAATTACGTAAAAAAGTACGTGCTAATTATTAATTTTTGTAACAGTGTTCAATTTGTAGTTAATTTAAAACTTTGATATAAAATTTAATATATGCTGTATTCAAATTACTGCATACTGTATTTTTTGTATCATGGTATACTTGTATACTGTTTATTGTATACTTATATTTATTTTATATGTTCTATAGATTTATATGTTGAACATTTTTACTTTATTTAAATTGCAGCTCCATCTCCTCTTTATCCTCTGTTAATTTTCTTGTTTGACATAATTAAAGTTTATAACTTATATATTTTATAATTATAATTTTTATTTTTTTATGAAAAATGGAAAATCGAAGATTTTAATAAAGATTAACTTAAATTTGCTAATGAATACTTCAGAAAATAAAATAAGAATGAAAAAGAAAAACATATGCAGTACAGTATTTAACAGATGAATTTTCTATTCTTAATTTATATTATGAATTATTTATTGTCATCGAATAATATATATTGTATACAATATTATAGAGTAATGCTTGCATTATACTGTATGAGTTTAATATGCTTAATCATGTTTTTGAACAGAATATACTGGATCTATAACATAACTCTACATGTAACAGTCTCTATATAATGCAAATTTTAACTGAACTTTATCTCATTTCAGAAATTATATTAATGGTATTTCAAAATATTTCATTTTATAGTTCTACCGTATCTTATAATTTATTAAACTTTTGTTTGAAAAGGTAAGTCTGATGAAAATGCTTCTCTTTTATTATCAATCTAAAACGATTGTTAAATAATCTGATTTGCACAAATAGGTTGAGTGCTCAATGAACGGACTGAAATAAATATACAGGTAGTAATATTAAAAATGCTTTGAGCAAATGAATCGGTTGCACAAATGGGCCATATCCGTTTTACTATAACTAAAAATGCTTCATTATTTTGTTTCAGCCAGTTTCTTTAATAAAAGTTTCAATTTATTCATTTATATGATTTTTACTCATTTATTAAATATACACATAAATTGGTATTTTATTAAATTCATCCAAAGAAAATTTTTATTTTTGAAAATATTTTAGAAATCATTATAAACAGTTATTAAATAATTCAATAATTTTAATCTTTTCTATTGTGCTATACTGAATTTTAAAAGTAATAAAAAATTAAATGATAGAAATTTTCATTCTTTTAAATAAAATTTTATTTTCATAAATCTTTTGTGATATAATTAAATAAAAAATAATAAATGCAAATATGAGACTTTTTTATTAGGAATAATGAAATCTCCACTTTTCTCATTAAATCTTAAACTTATCATTGCTTCTAATATTTTACATTTGTTAATTTAAACATTAGTTCATTCAGATAAATTTATTTTTTGTAACTGGAGTAAATATCAGGGGAAATTTAATTATTTTTATACAGTAGTTATAATTATATGGTATTGATAAAAAACTTGATCATTATAGGCCTAATTAAATTAGCAAATAAAAGCATTTATTTGCTATATAATATTAAGCATACATATAGAAAAATTCATTATAAGACCGAATTTAGAATCCTGAGTATGAGACATGAAAGGATTGATAAAATTTTCAAATACTGTATAGACGTTAGAAATACAAACTATCTTTTATTTCTAACTTCAATATTTATACTATAAAATATATTTTATTGCAATGGTACATCTTTAAAACAGATTTTTTAAAAATAAATAAATCTAATATGACAAATAATAAAATTCAGAGCCTAATTTTTTAATTTCATTTAAGAAAATCTGAAATTTAATTTTAAAATCATAATGGTAAAAATTATTATAGAATAAGAATCTTAAATATATTCAATAAATAATATCAGAATATAAATATAGGCCTCCATTCTAAATAGGAAATTTAAAATGTAAAATGGGAAATATTTGACATAACTCCTATAAATTGATCCTCAGGAAGTTGTTATGTAATGCCATTGGTGCAGAGGTAAACTCATTGCAGAAGAGAGAGCATTAATTGATGCTGATAAGACTTTTATTAGTAAAAATTGGAATATAGTTACTGTCACAGACAGAATGATTAATATAATAAGTAGACATCAAATATTGTATTTGTTACATACCAGTATTAAAAAATTTCCAATTTTATGATGAAAAAAAGATTTGTATTTTCTATATGACATGATTTTATATTGGAATGCTGAGTTTTCCATACAACTCTTTTTAATGACAACCTCTTAGAAAAATAATTGCTCAATGTTAAACCTCTACACAAACAATTTATATGCTTATTGATGGCCATTTTCCCGTTAGTGATGGCAGTGGCGGCTCGTGACTTGAAATCGTGGAGTGCTGCAACTTTAGAAATATGCATACACACTGTAAATACAGTATAGGGGAGACCGGGACTGGTTGTCATAATAGTTATTTTACTCACACACTTTATTGCTGCCATTTGTTGCCATCATCCGAAGCGTTTCCAAGAACTTGCAACGTGAGTGTTTGCTTGAGCGCTTTCTGCTAAACGTATAGCTGGTGTGATAAAAAAAAACGGTTTTGTGTATTGCCAAGTAATTTTTTAAGTAACTTTATTTTGCTGTGTGAGCCATATAGGTAAGATTATGTTATTTCATATTCTTACAGTATAATGTAGATGTTTTAAGGTTTAAAATGGCACATTCGGTGCATGTTGCTCATAACCTCTCCAAGTACTGTCATTGTATAAATTAGAAATGGCGGCTCGGGGGCAGGTTGTCACATTAGCAACGGGGTTGGTTGTCCCTAAGTTAAGTTAAGTTTTAAATCTTATATATGTCACAACTGCGATTTAGAATAGAACATTATGTGGCAAAGATAAATGCTAATTAGATGTTATAGATTGTGTTTTGCAATAAAATCTTCATCATTTATGAGCACATTATTTATGTTTAAAATATTTAAAATTTTCATACCGTAAGTTATGTCATGCAGGTTCCAGAACTCAATATTTGTAATTTAATGTTATTTCCATGTTTCATGTTTACTTGTGTAAGTCACATAAAAAAATTGTTGAAAGTAAATAAAATGAGACAACCAAACCCATTCTCTGTGACAACCAACCCAGAAATGGGGTAGGTTGTCTCATTTGTTATAGGTTTGTAAAAGTGTTATAGGATCATTATATTATGCTTTTATACATTTCAGAAATTGTTGTTTGATAATTAAAAGTCTAATACAGATACTCATGTAATGAAATAATAAAAATAGTGATTTAGAAAAGCTACAGAATCTTATTTGTGAAAATTGAGACAACCAGCCCCGGTGTCCCTAGTGGGTAATCGGTTAACGAACATAATCCATTCCAAGATAATGTTCGTTATCCGAATTGTTCGTTAACCGATCATCGATTTAACATAGGATTCTTTGGGAATTTGATTAATTCGTTCCGGAGACCCAAAAAAATATAAATAAAAAATTATATAATTTCTTACTACGTTTATTTATATGTAATAACCATAATATATATACATATATAGTTTTGCATTTTAATCTATTATGTTTATTTTCCGTTAAAGAATCTGTCCAATGTCGATTGCTTTTCTCTCTCCTTCAGGATTTTTCGGAAGTGATTAATAGCATTATCGTTGTAGAGATCACCAAGCCTATTGACCTCATCTTGGTAGGGGGTGCATTCTAACACCGAAATGTTGTAAAATCTCTCTCTTACCTTCTTTAATAAATCTTTGATTTGTTTTATATAATGATGGATTATTTATAATAAAATAAAATTTAATGTGTACATATATAAAAAAAAAAACAAGAACACAAATATATTTATTCAGTATATTTTATCTTCTTCCCCTGTGTGAAGTAGATATCCTTGAAATTCGAGCCCGTCCAACCCCAGGTGGAATACGATCCGGCTGCCGGGATCCTCGGTCTTGGACCTCAATCGGAGCCACTTGGGAAGGCCCCAGTGCTGGCTCGGATGGCTCCCATGACTCCTCTTGAGGCCACAAGGTAGTGAAATATCTCTCCCTGGCAGTCAGGTCAGAGGGGTTCCACCGGGACGGCGACGGTCGAATTTCCTCGGCGGCTGGGTTATCTACGATTGGCACATCCGCCGAAGGCGAAGAGGATCCATTTATTGCTGTCAGTTCCTCCGGAAAGAGTTTTGCTCTGTTCCGCCTATTAAAGGCATCAAGCAAGGGTTGCATGCTTGGCGGACACTCTAGTTCCAGGGGGAGAAGGGTGACTCTCGCTCTTCCCCCTGTTTCTGTCCATCATGCCTCATTCAGTTCAAGCATCTCCAAGATGATGGACGAGTCCATAATTTTAATTGACGGGGTGGACGAGGGAGTCAAAGATGGCGACTCAACCTCTCCTTCTGGTCCTGTTGGTAGGTCATAGGCCCATCCATCGTTCTTTTTTTTTTTTTTTTTTTTTTTTTTTTTTTTTTTTTTTTTTTTTTTTTTTTTTTTTTTTTTTTTTTTTTTTTTTTTTTTTTTTTTTTTTTTTTTTTTTTTTTTTTTTTTTTTTTTTTTTTTTTTTTTTTTTTTTTTTTTTTTTTTTTTTTTTTTTTTTTTTTTTTTTTTTTTTTTTTTTTTTTTTTTTTTTTTTTTTTTTTTTTTTTTTTTTTTTTTTTTTTTTTTTTTTTTTTTTTTTTTTTTTTTTTTTTTTTTTTTTTTTTTTTTTTTTTTTTTTTTTTTTTTTTTTTTTTTTTTTTTTTTTTTTTTTTTTTTTTTTTTTTTTTTTTTTTTTTTTTTTTTTTTTTTTTTTTTTTTTTTTTTTTTTTTTTTTTTTTTTTTTTTTTTTTTTTTTTTTTTTTTTTTTTTTTTTTTTTTTTTTTTTTTTTTTTTTTTTTTTTTTTTTTTTTTTTTTTTTTTTTTAATAACTCTCGGGAAGAACCTGCAGGAGGAAATGTGATTGAGAGAGGAATATTTGATTTATGATAAATGTACATAAAATATATCAGGTGTGTAAATATGAAACCAGAATTTGCCAATAAATGGCGCCATATGTCAATGTACCTTTCATCAAACTGCATCATTGGCGCCATTGTTTTCTTTTGACATCTGTCAACAACATTCAATTCATAACAATACAAGTTTCATACAATAATACATGTTTTTTACCTGTTAAAAATGTTGACTTTTGTGCCTACATGTTACAATTTCCTGACATTGATTTTTTGTTATCATTTGAAGAAAACTGCTGCAGAATCACATCTGAATGCTTGTCAAAGCTTACAGTGAGCATGCTTTTGGTAAATCATACAGTGTTATGAGTAGTTTAATAAATTCAAAAATGGTGATTTTGATGTGAGAAACGAAGAACGTGTTAATAGAAAATTTAACATTTAAGATAAAAAATATGAATTTTTTTACCTCTTATAAATTTTATTATGTAAATTCTACCAGATGAAATTCTGAAAATTTCTAATAAAAACTATCTCAAGCGAATGATAAATAAATTATATGACTTTATATAATCTTTATATCTCTAGACAAACTTCCCTTTCGCTGTTTTTTTCTCCATCCTATAAAAATATATTTTTATTGGCATTTAATAATTCTTCTTATTAATCTTCCTCTAAGTGTAATAAAATATTTAAATCTATATTTGAAAGTTTGAAGTATCATACGTGTGAAGTTCTTTTGATATATTAAATTACGAGCTTAAAAATTAAAATAATTATTTTTTTTATAATTAAACTTTTATCTGTCCTGTTTAGAAATATTTAAAACTACTTTGATAAGTTTTAAAAATAAAATAAATCGGAGAGATATTTATAAATGTTTACCAATTTAAAATATGCAAAATAGATGAATAGACGAATAAATAAAGACGAATTATTTGTCGAAGTCGTTAATGTTTCGGAATCCGCCATCTGGAACATATTGTCAAGTTTGTTGATGAATAATCTCTGTTTTGTCCACGTTTATGAGTGATGGGCCATAGTGATTGATATATATGTGTTAAAAAAGAAAAATTGCTTTAAAAATAGTGCCTTCTTGGCTTAGATTTATAAGCAAAAACTATAGAATATTCTACTAAATATTATTATTCATATATAGGTCTATATATAGTATAGACACATTTATTCAAATGAATAGAGACAAATAAGGATGTCTTTAATGTATTATTTCTTCGAAAGATAGATAAATTTACATTTATAGAGAATCTAATTGATAGAAAGGAAGAGCATTAAACAGAAAAATTCTAGCAGATGTTTTTAATTCCGCCAGAAGGAAATAAAATTTCCTGGTCTTGTGACAAAACAACTTTGAGATTTTTCATTTTCATTTTTTGAAATTTTCTTTCAATTAATTCTATTTGATGATTTTTAATAGACTTTGACGAATTTTTTTTTCCCCCATTTTCCTCAAAAATATAATTAAAATAATGCTTTTATTATATCGCAAAGTTAATTTTCTTCCAATTAACAAAACAAAAAAGAAAATGTTTCCCGGAAGAAAGAAAGAAAAAATTTATTATTTAAACGTGTAAAATTAGGAAACGTTTATTTATTGTAAAAATTTTTGCTTACCAAAGTTTGACAGAAAGGACAGTCACTCTCTTCTTGTAATTCCGTCAAAGTTGAATGTATATTTATCTTTGCGAATTCTCTTGAAGACTGAACTGCGCTCTTACATATCTTAATTTTACACACTAGGGAAAAATAAATAAATGTTTTTTTTTATTAAGAATTCGTTTAAATTTAATATTTTCTATTAAAAAAGTAATTAATTTAAATTCAATAATACATAGCATTGTTAACATTATTCATCTAGAACGTTATCGAGCGACTCACTCTTCATAAACACAATAAAAAATTAAATTAATTTTTTATTATTTAATTTTATTGTTATAAACATTAATAATAGTAGCCAATTACTGTTTTATCGACTATTATTAGCAGCGAAACAGCGCGCAATTTCCTTAATAAAGTTTCTGTAAATTCGTTATAAACAGGAACACTTATTAATTCGTAACTGGCAAACCGCCATTTTTTTGTAGCCGAAATATAAATAAATACGATATGATTTAATTTTCACGTAGGCCATGTATAAGAAATCAACGAACACTATTGAAGTTAACCAGACTTGTACTAAAAAGTCATCTGATAGTTCAAAAAGTACTTTGTATTCTTGTAAGAACACTTTATTACGTAAACTTTCCATCAAAATTAAGTAAAATAATTTCACTGTCTGGATAATTTAACTCTTCTGACTTTATTTAGTGGTCTTATTATTTAAGCGATTGCTATATATATATTTTTTAATTTCTTATAGATATATTTACACGACTTAATAAGATTTTTCACATTCTGACATCTGTATCGTTATGTAAACTTGTCTCGGAGGATACGTCTTTTGTATTGATGCCAACTGCCAAATGTTTCGTTTCAGTCAAACTTGACATTTTTCAATATAGAATGTTTAACGTGTTTGCTGAATCGATTTTCTTTATCTGTCTTTAAGCTATTGTTGATATAATTTTTTTAAAAATTACTCGATAATTTTTTAAATTTTTATAACGAATTCTCAGCTCATAAGGAGTTCAGGAAAGAACTAATCGCATGCTTTCCGAACGTATCCACTATTTGGGAATGACTAAAGATATCATGTCATCAATGTGGAGGAGGACTCAGAGATTTATTTATCAAAGCTGCGTCTTTATCTGTTAATCCTACTTCGGCTCCATATCATTTATTCTTCATTCATATTAGATGATTTCATCACCAAAAAGCGAACTTACAAAATATCATACACCTACTCGGAACAATAATCCGAATGATTTTTATTTTGAAAAACAGAAATAGTATAGACACAATCTTCTTTATTGGTAACATAATTAACAATTATTAATTATTAATAGATACCAATTCTTGTTTCCTGTCACTAAAGTCTTTAATTAAAATCTGGAGTTTTTTTGATGATTTTTTCCTTGAGCATTTTCAGTAAAAAAAAAGATTCAGAAATCTTAATATTCTCACATAAAAAACGATTGTCGTCATCATATAATAATTTTTATTTAGTTGATCGCTCTGCCAGTTGTTATTGGTGTTGGGTCCACTTTGAGTTGACTCTCAATGAGTAATTAATATGACCAGTGTATTAGCCTATGGGATACATACCAGAACTCACTTCCGTACCGTGGATAAGGAGGAGGCTTGGACTTTGCAGGGGATCATTAACAGTTGTCATTAGCAATTCCACTAGCTAAAATTTGGGTATACATCGGCAGGACTCCTCCAAAACCCACCAAGGACCGCCCGTAATCGTGATGGAGTCGGGTGAAGTTCTGCCTCCGTACTGTGGATAAGGAGGAGATTTGGACTTCTGCAGGGGATCATTAACAGTTGTCATTAACAATTCCACTAGATAAAATTTGGGTATACATCCAAAACCCACCAAGGACCGCCCGTAATCGTGATGGAGTCGGGTGAAGTTCTGTTGAAAAATATAATGATGTAGAACCTAGAAATGAACCTGGATGGAAGTACAGTATACTTCACGAGGCCATACGACCAATTCGTATCATCTCCATGAGAAAACATGTAAAATTTAACCATTTATCATTTTTAAATGGATGAATGTATAGATTTAAAAGATTATTTTGCCCTTAATACACGGCATGTCACTAAAAAGCTTTCGTGAAAAACTACTAGTTGGTCCAAAAGTTATTAGTGTCGACAGAAAATACAGGCAACTGATAGCTTTGAAAAGTAGGCTAAAAATCAATTAAAGTATTAATAAAATTGATTTTTATACTTAAAAAATTTTATATAACAACCCAGTTTGGGAAATTTGCAAAAAATAAATTAATTTTTATTACTATACTGTATAACTTTTTATATTATTTATGAGTTTGAGAAAGATTTGAATCTGCAGCTGACAATAAATTTCTTTCTTTTCTTTTTTTTTTTTTAAAAAATTATTAATTATTTTTAAATTTTTTATTTTAAATTTAATTATTTTAAAAATTTTTTTTTTTTTTTTACTCGATATAATTATGAGGATGCAAAGAATTAAATTATCTTTAATGTTTGAATTGTTCAAAATTATCATCAGAAAATTATTAAAATCAATTTTTCAAAAAATAAAAAAAAAAGTATTACAACTTTCTAGAAATTGTTTCCAATGTTTATATAGTTAATTAGTGTGATTAATTTTATAAAATTAATTGCAAAATTCACACTAAGAAAACACTAAGAAAATTAAAATTTATTAATTCTTTTTTTTATTTTAATAAATTTTAATGAAATTTTTATAAATAATTTAGAAGATATAAATTTTCTGTAAACCGAAAATAAGCTTTCTATTCAACTTTCCTTTATTTCCCTCCACATTAAATAGATAAATTTTTTTAAAAAGATTTATACATCAATATGTTATCTAACAACATTAATTTCAAGTTAAAGAATTACTAGACGAAGTAAACAAGCAATATTCTTTATAGAAAGATTATTATTGCGCTTCTAACCTTGTCGTTAGGTTTCCCAGTTCGTGATCTTATGAATGAAGACTGCCTATTGATTTCTACAACAAACATACCTTTTCAGTTTAATGGATTCTCTGTAGTTTCATAATAAGTATTCTATCGATTTGAAGTTATGTTTGGTTTATTTTGGTTCGACCCAAGGTCAAATCACACTTTTTTTTTTTTTGACAGACCAGAAAGATTTTTGCATCCCTAAATAAAATTAAGCCGTAGTCGAGACTGTTTGATTTCATAAAATTTGCTGACATTTTATCTCTCGAAATTTTATAAAATCTCGACGTTTTACTCACATTATTCTTTTTATAGCTCTATAAAGAATCGTTTTACTGAATAGCATAACTTTAAATGTATTTTTCTGGCGGGAATCGAATTTCTGTCGATATTTTTTTTTTTTAATGTTTCAATTTTTACCGGAACCGTACCAGTCTTAAACCTATATCTCACATTAGATGAAGATTTAAAGATTCGATAATTAGTATCGTTAACAAAATTGGTGAAAAACGTATTAAAAATCATTCATATGTATGTATTCTGGTGGAAGTATTGAAAGACATCTTTGATGAAGTAAATGAAATGCATTTAATGCTCTTATATTATCAAGTTTCATCAAAATTTGTCAGCGATTCAAAATGATACGTAAAATAGTTTATTTTAAGAATTTATTTATTATTATATCATCATTAATTATGTTACATAATACGTCATTATATAATTGTTTACATTATGGTTAATACAGTATTTAGATTCTTAAAATAAACCTAAATTAAATTAAAACGTCCTGAAAAATTTTATTGATGCTTACCTTGCATAACTCTATATCAAAAACCGGTATATATATCCAAACAATAGAAACTAATAAACGATTTTCTTTCCGAATACAAAAAAAAATGCACCTAAAATAAATTTTTTAATGTTGTTTGAATTGAATAAAAGATTAATTAATGAAATTTTCTTACTTACGCATTTATTTAATTGATAATTAAGTATTTTATGCAAAAAAAAAGAAAATATAACTTAAAAATAAATTTATTTATTTATTAGCAGACGACAACTGTATTAACATATCCTAGCGTCATCTGTGGGAGGGAAAATTAATATTTTTTATTTTAATAATTTTAAATTTGAAATGATTTCGTTTTAAAAAAATTGATTGATGTCTTGCATCGTTATTTTATTTTATTTTTTATTTTATAATTTAAAAAATTATCGCGTAGTTTTAGATCCATATGGATAAACTTATAAAAACGTAACTTGGTTAGCCATATTTCAGAATATGCAATTGAAAGTATTTCGTGGCATATATAAAAATAACATATAATTGAATAAAAATTTTTTTCAAAAACTTTTACCGTATATATTTTTTAATTTAAAAAATTAAGAATGGTTAAAAAAACATTCTTACAGCTAAAAAAGCCTTTAGAATTTAAACCTTTTCGCAAATAATTCAGTTTTTTTTTCCCTCCCACCATACTTACATTTTTAGAAAAATAAAAGTTCGTTTGAATGTACATTGGCAATAAAAAATAATAATTATAATAACGTTTTAATTAGTTTTTTGTGATATATGAATTTTGAAAAAAAAATCGTCCAACAGGATCAAAGAAGAGAAGAAATGCAGTGCTGTTCAACCTTCCTGCAGTTACTGCAGTCAACGTCCTCTGCCAACCAATCATAATCCGAGTCCATGGTGCATCGCCATGACGTCACAGCGATCAACAACTGTACAATCTGCAGTCTTCGTTTAGCTTTGGCAAAGAAATAGCAAAAACTTTTACAATCGAGGTAAGGAATATCTTTATATATAATAAGGAAGGTTTCGGTTACGTCATTCCTACTACGTTTCAATCACGTGATCGACCTTTCCCAATTTCCCATCGGTTTTAAACTTCCGGTTCGTTACGGGATTTCGATCGGATGTATTTAAATTACGTGTATTTTTATTAATATATATTAATTTTTTTAATATTTTAAATATTATTATTAACAAAATATAATTATTTTAAATTATAATGAAATTAAGTAAAGCTTTAAAAAAATAATAATAATATTTTTAAACGCGTGAAGTATAATTTTTTTACGTGCGTTTTAAACGCGCGTCACGTTACTAAAACGCATTAGTTTTTTTTATTTTTTTCGTTCAAAATTAGCAATTTTATGTTCATAAAAATTATTTATATTTTTATTTTTATTATAAAATTATTTTTCTGTAAAAATATCATTCGAATAATTATTAATTTCTCAGATTTTAAAAGCGTCACATACAGAAAGTCGTCGAAAAAAAATATTAAATCATAATTTTATTTTTTTTTAATACATTATAAATATTAAATTTGGAGAATTCTAAAGTTATTTTAATAAAGAAATTAATCACGAATATTTATCGTTAATTAATTAATGATTAAATTTTTTAAGCATCACTGTTTACTTTCCATTGGCATATTTTCATTTACAGTAGACTCCCCTTATAACGCGGAACGTATCCTCCGCGTTATACGAGACAAACCTTATCGGACGATTTTATGCAAATTTAAACTTGTCTCTAAGTTTCAGCACTGATCGCATACTGCTAACGAGATGTGCTTTAGTTTCGAATATGATTTTATTGTGTGTAGAGTGTTAATTGTTTTAAAGGTTTCTTTTAATAAACTAAAAAACAAAAAAGATACCGGTAACTAAATTTTATAAAATATTGTATACAAGTTGGCCCTGTACAGTATAAATGGACTCCGAAAACGCGGATTCGTATAATCCGACTGAAAAAGTTCTTAAAGTTGTCATGGAAACGAAATAAAACATCGTTTGGTCTTTATTACACTCAACGGATATTGTAAGTAACAGGTAAGTAAGGTTAAAAAAATTTATCCTACGCGTTATACGGGACTGTTTATAGCGTTGTATGAGTACTAGTCGCGTTATACGAATTCGTGTTATAGGAGAGCGCGTTATACAGGAGTTTACTGTATTTTCATTCTTTAATGCATAAAATGATACGATTTTTGAATATTTACAGATTTAAAACAAAATTATTATTATTATTATTATCAATATTATTATTATTTTTGTTTATGTAAGATAACCAAATTAAAAAGATATAATTAACCATCTATGCAACTTGTGGAGAACCAAGCAGCATCAATATCAATGATTAGATATAATGATATCGGGAAATTGAATAGAAGATACATTAATTGCAATGAAGAGGTATGAAAGTACTTTAAGAAAATTATTAAAAGTAAAAAAAAAAAAAATTTGAAATCTTATTGAAATTTAATGATGTAGGATCATCAAGATATATCTTCAAAACAATCGAGATTAAAAATTCCATCTGAAGAAAGAGAAATACAAACTCAAAAGCTTCTGAATGAAGTTAGTAATAAGTTTAATTATACTGTTTAAGTTATTTTTATACTTATAAATTATAATTAATATAGTAAAATCTTTTAGGTAAATATTGCGGCTGTCTTAACAGCAGAAATTCAAAAACTTCAGCAAGAATTAAGCAGATCAGAAAAACAGTTTGAAGAAATCAAATTGGAGCTTGAAGTGGAGAAACAGGCCAGAAGGAAGTTAGAAAATGAACATAGAAACTGTATTGGTAAGAAAAATTGTTTTTGCTATGTTATCAAATGATTATAAATTTGCTAACAAATTTTTATTGTTAGAAAATAAAAATATGTACAGTGAGTCTCATGGTTATTCATACAGATCGCCAAATCTCTATTTATCCGCAATTAATAGCGCTATTTATTGGCTTAAATTAAATTTTGAATTACCATCAATCAAGAATATGATTGGTCGATTTAAATTTTAATTCGCATTCTATTTTGAATAGCAGTAACATTATTGGTTATCGATGTCAATTCATTTTAATCTGCTTCTTTATTGGTATTTCTTTTCTTGGTTCTAATTGTATGTTGAGTTTATTTAATTTTAATTAAAGAGGTTTTATGGATTGTATTAAAATAGCGATTATTTATTTACCTTTTATTTGTTTATTTGAAAATTTGAGTTTATTTAATATTAATTAAAGAGGTTTTATGGATTGTATTAAAATAGCGATTATTTATTTACCTTTTATTTAAAATTATTTCACTAAAAAGTTTTACTAAATATTAGCATTTAATAATTGTCTTTTTTTTTTAACACTGTTATACAATTTACGCGAAAGATGTCGCTTTAATTCTTCTAATTTTCGAATTTAAATTACTATATGATTATTGTTTAATCGTATAATTGAATAAAAACAATTTACATTTTCGATGATAATATAACAAACAATCCCTCTGATGATTTAACAGCGGAACGTGTACTGAATTATAACAATATATTGTATTTTACTTAACCCAAAAAATTAGACTTTAAAGCGATGACGTAATCGAATCGCTTACCCGCACCCTTTCTCATTCATTCAATTTTTTTCCCTATTTTTTTAAGGCGATGACGGAAGTGGAAATCGGAAATGCGGAGGAGAAGATGCCGGAAATTCTTATTATTGCCATTTATTTCAGGTATGAGTCACTAGGTGGTTTCTCCCCATTTTTAGGTAGATAGGGAAAGCCACTCTTGGTAACAAGTGGCTGTTGGTTGAAGTCCGACCGCATTACAGTCTTTCTCAATTCTATTTTCTCTTAACTTACAGATCAAGGACTAGAAAACTGTTTATAACGAAGATAGGACACGTCGTACAGCGAAAAATTTTGGCAACAGTCGCATCAACTGTGACTCATCGGATGGAATCATTCATCTTAGCTCCCCTCTTCACCATCAACTCGTCCGTTCAAGGTCAATATGACGTAATCATCAGGCCCGTGACTTACGACTATTACCCTTTTCTATTAATTTTTTTAATTGTTAAATATGAACATAAACCCATTAAGATTTTGAAAAACCGAACTCCAATAGGTACACGACAGGCCCATATATTCAAAAATAAAAATACAAAACGGCAAACAAAAAGTAGGCCTACAAATTAACTTTAAAAGGGGTGAAGGTAAATGAGCTGGCTGTTGATATGGTTGAATTATGGGACAACCGATGCTGGCACAGTCTCTCGAACACCTTTTTAGAAACGGAGGAATCGTAACGAAGAATTAAAACAACACTCTTAAGCGGCAAATACACAAAAGAATACCTGGAATAATGATAACAAGCTTTTGTTTGTTTGTGCTACCGATTGGTGTAGATATCTTGGAGGCCATCCAGATACATTAATGACAGTTCGAGGTTGATTTTTATTCTGATACTCTATCCCTCTTCTAACCAATGTTCCGAAACATTGCTCACTTTCTTTATCAGTAAGAATAGATTGAATCACGTGTTACGACGTTCCTTAATTGCTTGTTCGCTTCAGTTTTAGCTGATGAACGTTCTATTGTTGATTTTTATCGATTGCATCAAATATATAACTATATTGTATTATACTAATTTCGTTTCTGGCTAGTACAGTAAGATTTTTACTGGAGAAATCATTAAAAACAAATAAAATATCCAAACTTAGCCCTTTTTGTGTGCAAGTATTCAAAAGATATCCTTGGGTATATAGTTTGTTAACATATCAAAATTATTTATTATTAGTAACATAAACCTATTCAAGGCTGATAATGCATTCAAATAATAAAACTTCATTAACAACACGTCCCTCTATCATTGGCAATTAACAAGTTTGAATAATTAAAAGATAATAAGTGTTTTATATGGAGAATATGCTATTTTTCATGGAAATTTTATTATTTATATACATTATTATTTTAGTATAAAATATGTAAAAAATTTTATATAATTTATTATAAAATAAATTATAAATTCTCTGACTAACAATAATGTATAGGATTTCTAAGTTTCAGCTAGAATTTATTTACAATTTAATGCAAGTCAGTTTTAGCTTTACTTCAGTTTATACTAATAGTAGAGTTGCACAATAGTTCAATATAGTTTTAATGAGAGATTTAATTTATTCAAAAATATTTCGCTTAAAAACTATATTTTTATATCGGCCATTTGTAATACCAAACTGGACAGGTTTTTAAATACATTCTCTTCTATATTTATAGCAAATCAACTCGACATCAACTCAACTAATTCCTCCATAACAAATGACGTCACGTTAACTTGTAGAAGAGTCATGATTGAGTCATCGCTAGAAGTCTTGAAATTCTTTCTATACGGACTCAGTACGTAAGGGTCATTCTGGCAGTCAACAGGTTTGACTCAGGTCCTATACATAGAATGTTGTGTTATTCAGATAGGGGCGTGGACATTATTTTCTGACTCAGAATCACAACTGACTCAGTATCACCTATACCATTTTCTGCTTCAGTCTTTTCATTATTCTCTATCTAAGCAGAAGCCAAAGGAAAAAGGTGGAAAAGCTTAAGGTGAGTGGAAAACAGAAACCTCTATCTTTTCCTTTAACCTGAACTCCCTCTGTTAGTTAGAGGTCGAGTTAACCGTTCGAAAATATTCACAGAAAAATTAACCTTTTATAACTCGTGTAGGTGTTAGTGGTAATGAAGAGGCGAGCCGAACATGCGCGCTTCTTAATCACATGATTTAAAGATAATGATCTAGCGGATTATCCTGATTTTTATTTTATTTTTTATCATTTAAAATAAATTATTAGGATAACGGAAATATTTATGTAAGATAAAAATAAACATTTTTATAAAGTAAATATTTTTCTTTATGTAATGTTTATACATTTATAAATATTTGAATCAAAGAAACAATGTGTGTTTAATTTTTTTTTATTATTGTAATTATTGCTTTTTATTATTATAATTTATTCAGTTTGATAATTCCAACGAATACACATTTTGCCTTTATAAAAAATATATATGTGTGTATTTTAAAAATTTTTAAACATTTTTTAATTTGATATTTTTATTAACACGTGTATAAAAGTTTAAAAAATTTTTTCGAATTAAAAATATTTTATTGGTTGTTTTTAGTGCTTCCATCTAGCGAGAAAATTTTCTATTAGAGTGATGAAAGTTGTTGAATTATACGTGACAAGTTACACGTGTTTTCTTGTCATATCTGTTTACGTTTTGTTCAAAATGTGATGAGAGATTTTAGTATTGTTATAATACTAACTTCCTTATGTGTGTCATATGATTGTAGAGGTGTAGTTAGTTTATTACACGGAGTTAAAGCAACCCCAAAGTTAAGAAATAAACATTTCCTTTACTTATTTCTTAACTTGCTACCGGACATTTTGTTGAAAGTTAGGAAACACTGTGCATAACACATTACTGCTTAAAATAAAACTGGAAACAATTCCTTTTAGATTAATCTAATTATAAATTCAATTTTTTTATTATCTTTGAATTTATCAGCTTTTATTTTATTAATCAGGTTTGTTAATCTTTTTTTATTAAATATAAATTATAAAATACATCACATGATTTTAATTTAAGATGAGGAGGCATAATTATTATCGGTCTCTCCCCTCTAAATTAATGATATTATGTTCTAAATTTATTTGACGTTTCATATCGTTAATTGTTCTATTAAAAGTGAAATTTTGCATTTTATTTTTCGCGTGTTATCTAGTTTTTATAATTAATTCGAATCTAAAGATCGTGATAATATCTATTTATCTCTATTAATTTTTATTAAAGTTTCTGTTTAGCCTTTAGACTTATCACCCTGGCAAAGATACAGTTTAAAATTCTATATACCGATTCAAAATATAAGAAATTTAGGATTAATTCTATATGCTAACATTTTAATATAATTTAAATTTTTTAATTAAATTTGATATTTTTAACTTATCTTAGTTTTTTAAAGAAATTCACCATTTGGGCTTTAAAATTTATTATCCGGGATGATGACGTAGTTTAAAATCTATTAGTAGTTATTTCATTCGAACTATTTTCGTATTTTTTTTCAATTTTTAATAAAATTTGAGTGGTAATTATATTAAATATTAATTAATGATTTATCTTATTAATTAATATTATTTCATTTAATTTTAATCTCGTCAATAAAAGTTTTGAATTTTTGGGATCAATAAAATTCAAGAATTAATTTGTCATTAACAAAATTCAAGAATTAATTTAGGATTAACAAAATTGAGGTCCATAAAATCGAGGTTTTACTGTATAGTGCTAACCAGTCATGAATGGTATTATATTAGCCTGTTCTTGTCTAAATGCTATTTTATATATTATCTGAAATTTCCAGATATTCTTGTAAATTTAAACTAACTGATATGATCTTGTTGTTCTAATTTTATGTTAACACAACTCCTCCAATTTAATTTTTAATAAATAGATGGAGCCACCTTAACACAAATTTTTTAATTATTAATTTTCTTTAAATAATAATAAGTGATAAACCAATTAAATAAGAAAAACTGTATATTCAAAAACATACTTGCAAGTTAAAAAGAAAACTCAGGCATGGACTGCCAAAATGATAGAGATAACGAGAAGGCATAAGAATGAAAAACTGTTAAATGATAAAATGGTGACCGAATTATCAGCAACTTTGAAATATGCATTGGAAGCTATAAGAGGAAAATAGCACGGCTAATGAGTGAGGGATTAACAACTAACGTTTTTCTTAAAAACATGTTGGAACTTTGAATGAATTTGCAAGACATGAATAATACATTTATATGGATCTTATTTTTTGTTCAGATTTCTATATTTTATATTTATCTCACATATTTATATTTATACAGTTTAGTACTTATGTAAAAAATGTAATAACTTGTTGCTTAGTAACATGTAACCATAGCAACATTATGTTGTGATTCCGTAAATAAACTGTTGGAATTTTGAAATTAATTCAAATATCTAGCCTGAAGAGGGTAGTATCTACTGGAAACATTAGCTTTTTGATGTTAAATAAAGGGTTTACGATTATATTCAATTGCAGAAAGTGCTGTTTTTAATTAGTAGTATTCAAAAACATTTTTGGCTAGCCAGATAACCCTTTCATTTGAAATACAACTGAAGAAAGTTATGTGGATAACCAAAAATGTTTCTGAATGTACAGTTTTTCTTACTTAATTGGCTTATTGTTTACTTCGTGTTTACAGTAAGAAGTATCTTACATTTCAAATTTTTATCTCTAAGAGATTTGAATTATCATTGGATTAGATTGATATTCTAGTTAGTTTATGATTTTCATTATAATATGCAAAGTTTATTTTTTGAGGCACAACATTTGCATGCACATTGTACTTACAAAAATTTTGTCTTTGAATTTTTTCTTTCTGCATAAAAATTAATTCTATTGCCAATTTCGAAACTGCTTACTGAATTATTTATATTTCTTATAAAGTACAGTTACAAAATACTTTTGAACATATATTCATCATCAGTGAAATATTTTTAACACATATTTGAAATCTTTCATAAACTATTTTTTAGAATATGGTGATTAAGAATATTCAATTAATAATGAACATAGGTTTAAAATTGCTTTATAACTGTATTTTTAAAGATAAATATAAATAGTTCTGTAAGCAATTTTGAAATGATTAGATTGTTTTCTTTGCCATCAAAGTTTGTATGAAAAGATAGAGAGATAAAATATCAAAGTTTAATAATAAAATGAAATATCAAAGTTTGTTTGTATGAAATAAAATAAAGATTTAAATATAAATTAAAAGGAATTATGAAATATAATGATACAAGCCATGGATAATTTTAAAACAAATTGGTTTAAATTGTGTAGTTATAAAGCAAATAAGAATCATAAGGTTATAAATGGTTTATAGTATAAATAAATTTGATTTATTCTCAAACAATAAAAATTTATGGAAATTTAATGAAGAAGCATATAAGTTCTAGAAAGTTCATCTAATATTGCTCATTCCTGAATAGACATGTATGCTTACATTTTCTAATGAGAAAATTGAAGAACACAAAGAAAGTATAATAGATAAAAGATTAATGATGACGAAATATATATTGATCATTTGTGTAAATTCATTCAATAATCAATTTAAAATCATAGATTTAAAAAGAGAAAATAATTTCATTGATGAAGATAAAAAACTTTGAAATAGTCTAAGTAGATTATTACATACAATGTTTATAGTACATAGTAATTATGAATATGAAAGAAATTTTGAAATGAAAGTAAATATTAGGTTATTCCAATCTATGGAATTACTTAAAATCTGCATTTGTTCTCTGTCGTAAATTTAAATAGAATGGAACTGAAGATAGCTTTTTAAAGCTGAAAGTACTTTTCATGAATATAAAATTATTTGTGAATAAATTAATAGTAGAAAATAACTTTATTTATTGCTTGAATTCATTGTAATTATGTAAATATAATTACAGGATTAATTAAAGCAAATTATATATTTAATAATTAATGTATGAGTAGACTTTCTGGTTTAAAAAAATCACACTTCAAGAATATTTATTTCTTAAAAGAAATTGAATAATATAATTCTCTATTTGTTATTGAATATAATTTTTCTACCTCTTAGAAGCAAATGCTAATAAATTATTTCTATCAAGTTTTTTTTTAATTTAAAAAATTAAATATAACAATTTGGTTAATATATAAAATATTTAAAATATTGAGAAGAAAAAATTATTTTTATTATTAATTAATATTTCTAAATTTAAATTTTTTGTTTTCTATTTACTATGTTTAGATTAATTTATTCACTGATGATGGATATATGTACTATTTGAAAATATATAAATATCAATGAAATTTTGATTCAGGTTAAGCAATGTTTTATAGTATTTATTGGAAAATCTGTAAAAATAAAAGACTTTATGGATGAGTTTAATATGGTTTTAATTTCTTTTTTATTTTTAATTTATCTTTTTATTATATTTATAGATAAAAAAATTTAATCGCAGGCATGTGAATTTTAGATTTTTATCACGTATTTACATTTTTTTAATGTAATCTTATCGATATATATATATTTTTGATAATGATTTATAATTTTTATAAATTATGAAATTTCCAAAGTTTAATTATTTAATTAAAGTTTTGTTTTTAGTTTTGATTGCTTCTATAGAGTGAAACCAATATTTTTATTATTATTTTTAGTTTCACTTTTGTAAAAGAAGTAAAACTAAAAATAATTAAATGACACACACACACAGTTTCGATATTAACGGGACTACACAGACAGAAATAATGAAAATATAATCCTTTACTCTCTCTCTCTCTCTCTTCTATTTAAAAATAACAACACAGTGTGGCATTTTTCCTGTTGGGTAGGGTTATTTATCACATGAAAAAAACTGTAAAATTGATACCGCTGATGCTACAACTGCTGTATACAGTATAGGATTGTTCGTCCAGTATATTTAACAATAACGATACAATAAATGGCAAAGTAGAGGAAATAACTCGGTTGAAGTTTTTCCAATTGGTTAGAAAAACATTCAATTAGTTTATTATCAAAGACTTTTAATTAGTATTTAAAGGGGTTATATCGTAATCATGATTAAAACAATGTAGGAACAAAATTAGAAATACCTCTCTTGTGTGTCTTTTATATACAATTTTATTTTATTAAAACAGTATATATAAACTAGTATTTATACGTGTACAGTTTATATATTAATAATACATAATAATAATATATATAAATTAATCTGTGCATCCTCTGAGACTTCGCCGACTTAATTTCATCTGATGGCGAGTTAGTAATCATCACTGTGTGTAATTTACTGTATCAACAAAGCCTAATGGCACCATCAATGAAGTAGCACCCTCCACACCCCTCTTCTAACTTGGATATTTCCTCACTTTCAGCTGTCACTATCTGACATTGCATCCATCTCTAGGTTTTCACAAAGACAGCTAGTTTGTCAAATTCCTTACATTTCAACCTATTAGGAGTTGGTGTAAATCACTCTGCCGTGCAAGGAGAAGTGCAGAAAGTGTGTTGCAATTCGCACTGTTTAGGAGAAGGAAAAAAAAATAATAATAATAAAAATAAGTGCAGAGGCCATAAAGGAAAGCTACACGGGCCGTTCTAATAAGTAGAACGGGTAACTTTTTTTTTTTTAATTCGTGTTTTTTTTTATAAGTAAATAAAATATGAAAGCGCAAATCGCGAATTCGACACGTTGTCGATCTGAATGGCAAGAAAAACCCGACTTATTTTTATCGGCTTAGCTGTAAACACGGGGAGAATCTTGGAATGTCCAAATTTAGGAACTCTCAGAACAGGAGGCAGATGCAAACCGTGTTAGTTCAAATGGCATATTGTGTATTATAGGGATAGATTGGAAGGAAAAATAACCGTTAATTCGTTTTGTAGCTGTTTACAGGATAGAAAAAGACAGAGGTGATAATGGAAAAAGGAACGATACTACTAAAACTCCCTCCCTACCTAAAGTTTAGAATAAATACTGTACAATGTTATCTAACCCTGTGTAGGCCGGTTGAGAAAGTTATGTTCCCACGACTGTATATATATATATACCCACATTAATAATAGGCCTTGATTATTACGTTGTCTGATTGTATATGCTTTGTTGTTAATATTAAGAAACAGCCATGGTCAAGTGCATCATGCCTGTTCTCATATCCTCACTGGCATTTTAACGTATACAGTAATAAAAGTGATTCATTATTTTACATGATTCGAACCGGGTTCAATAGCAGTATATATATTTTTATTGTTTTTTTCCTGGTGAAAGAAAATTAATAGAAATCAATCATGTTACTGATCTGAAAACGGCTGACCTAACCGAAAGCTTTAACAATGAATAGAGGAAAAAAAATTAGGACAACCATAACCGCACCTTAATGGATTCGACTCAAAATTACAATTTAACCCTTCCTTGACCTACCTTTTAGATCAGTCTACAAACTACACATCTCTTTAGCTGAACTTAAACTATACTATTAAGCGTACTTAGTTATCATGGCTGTATTCTATAACTCAGCATAAAATCATATAAAACGTATAAGGAATATTAACTTTTTAACGTCTTACAAAAGTTAAGAACGCATATTTAATAGACTCAGCTTTCCTTTAAGCATATTTCATCAGAGATACAGCAAATAAATTAGTGATGTGGGTTAGTCCAACCTGTCGGGTATGTGGCCAATGCCCATAATTTCAAACTAGGCTCAACAACTCTGTAATTTACTTTCAAGTCTTACACTTAAAAACTACGTGGTTGCCATACATAAATGAAAAACACAACCGAGCCCATAGGGATGATTATTAATTACACGTTGATGAGACTAGTAGTGTGTACTATCACTTTGCTTCTGTTACTTACTGTCTGACCGTAAGACTGAAAACACTGGTTATTAAACCCATTTAAAGTGATGAAGCGCAAAATTTAGGAAGTATATCATTCAAAAATAACCCAGTACGGATTTAACCTTGATTATTTTTCGTTTGAGCTTTGTATTTGTGCTAACAATGGGTGCAGATGCTGCGGTGTTTTTTACAGAATAACCAATATCTCCGCCCAGATTTCTTTTTTGTTTAGAATTTTTTTGTTTTTTTTTATTTCCGTAATCAAGCTATCGTCGTTCTACAGATGTCATTTTTGATATTTTCCCGTTTAGTCACTGTATATATTTTTATTGTTCGAGTCGTATAGGGTATTGTCTATATACTATGACAGGTTATACCAGGTGTTTTTTAAACTTTTTAATACGATTGTTTTTTATTCTAACGGGAAGGCACACAAAAATTAAAAACCGAACAAAATACAAATAAATTGTTTTATCGAAACTTGTAAATGAAACTATTGTTCTCTAACGTTCTACATTTTACTTTTAGCGTAGTATATACTGTATGTAATGCGTATCACATTCGCATTCCATATGCCAGCAGGAAAGACATGTGGTGACATTTAAGACTGTAAGTTGGATTTGTAGATCTTCAGAGATGATCCTGTTTTTTTTTTTTTAATTAATAAAGAAAGTTATGAAAAGTAAAAGATGCCCTAGTCTTTTCTGTGTATTCTTTTATTTCGGTGATTAATGACCCCAATTGTTGTTTCTTATGTCTTACATCCCGATGTATTTTCCTATGTGATCGAAACTTTACAGATAGCACTTTTAACATAGTACAAGGCAAGAAAATATGATTTTTTTTTTTTAAAGTGAACAGCATAGTTTACATTCTACTGAAAGAAAACATGGATATTTATATACAGCCTGACTTTGATATATTTTATAAGTTAAAAAATTAAATTATTAAATAGCTTATCACAAATTCTAATTAAGAAAAACATAATTATGATAGATTATTTTTATATACGAAGAAAATTAATTTGTAAAATATTAAAGCTTGCATTTTAGACTAATGAAAGGTATATATAGTTATAGTTCGCGTATGGAAAATTATGTTTTTTTTTTAATAAAGTTTTACATTGTATGTAATATTTTATTATGATTTTATTTATTACTTAATTTGAATATTTCGGGCATATGGCGTAGGTCTATAGTAAGCACCATACGCACGAGATATAGCCTGGATCTATATAGAATTAAATATAATCTATCTGTATAGACAAGGACTTTCAGAGAAAATGCCAGGCCCGGGGCAACTAATATTTTTGAGACCCTTCAGAAAAAAAGACAAAATTGACAAATATACAGTGATAACTATACAAGAAAAGCGAAAACCATTGATAGAAACCTTCAAATTTTGGCAAACACTGAAGCTCTAACAATATAAAAATATACAAATATATTTTTCTAACATATTGAGTTATAAAATTGAGGCCCCTAAAATCGTGAGGCCTGAGCAGTCGCCCATCTTGCCCCTTCTCTGATAGCCACTGTGACTATAGTTATTTAAATTATTATTTTTATTATACATCAATAATATATCACAGGAAGAATTTAAAAATTTGTAGACCCGAGATATAAATTATTTAAGTTCAAAAATAAAAATATTCCCAAATCTTTACGCCTATTTTTTAAAATAATACCTAAACATGTTTTTTTTTTTTGTTCATTTATTTATTTCATGTTCCAGGTTTACATTCAGGAGGCATTCCTCGTTAATTTAAGGTATGTCATTTAAAGTTTTAAGTTTATATTTATAATCAAAATCTAGTTTTTCAAATGGGAATAGCCCATCTGTTGAAAGGATCTAGGAGATTTTTGAAGTATAAAGACAAATAACACAAAGAACTGAACGTCTTTCTACAATATTTTATCTTTAATTTCTGAAATACAATACAGGAAATCGTAAATCGGCACAGGATGTTTTTTAAGTCATTTATGTCTTTTAGCACCTGTTGGGCCAGGTGCTACACAAGTAAAAATGTTTTTTTTTTTCCTTGTGTTGTCAACAAAGACAGTTTTCACATCTGCAAATGTTTTAAATTATTTTTTTTAAATTTGTCTATCACGATAAAACAATAAGTAAATATTTAATCATTTTTATAAAAAATGATTAAATATTTACTTATTGTATATATATGATATTTAATTCATTTTTCTATACTTTTTTAAAAGAATGTTTGATGGGTACATGTTTATGAAAGAAGATGGGGCGAGATGGGTAAGTTTTTTGGAATTTTGATTATAAAACCATAAATATTTGTATTAAAAAATCTGCAAATTGAACACTCTGCCACTGAAATAATTACTTATAATATGGTTGAGGATCTTAAGAAAGGCATTTAAGATATCATATGAGCTGAACCGTCTTACCCCAGTGGAGCAAGATGGTTCGATTGACAAATTCTGATTCGAAAAAATTTATTACTTAACTTAATTATTATTTAATTAAATTAAATAATAATAAATTTGTATTTAAACTATAAATTACTACATACTTAATGTAGATTAAAAAATTAAGACGATTGGCAAGGTATGCGCTGGAATATCTTGTTTTGCCATCTTATCCCACGATGCATTCTCTCCAGAAATATATTTTTTAAAACAAAATAATGCTGAATTTGGCAAAAAGTACCTTTATACATCGTTTTCTTGATAAGATCATAGATTTTTATTACATTTATATTCTAGCAGTTATATCTTGTATATTATAAATGCAATAAGATATACAAGTGGTACCTCGGTATACGTTCGCTTTGGAATAAGTCCAACTTGATATACGTCCTGTTTGGATGCGAAAAATTTTGTTTGGTATACAATCTTTGTTTGGAATACGATTGACTCTTGAAAAACACATTCCTTATATAAAAATTATAATAAATCGTAATAGCATTGTCTGGTCATTCCAGACAATGTCTATTTCCGAAACATTCTGAGGAGAAGGCAGAAGCAAAGTTCTTTGGATAGATTTTTATTAAAAGTCAAATCTGACAGCCTCAACAAGGCCCAAGTAAAGAAAAGAAACAGAAAATAGAGAGAGAAAAAACACCAGAATTTCAGATTCCTGAAATTTTATTGGAAGCGCTCTTTTCTTCCAAACAATAACATCTCCTCCTCCTTCATTCTCAGCATCATCCTAGTAGGCACTCGATTCTTCTCAGCAAGATAGTGAAGCTAAATTTTCATTTATTTCATCTACTGTAATTGCTTTTGTATTTATGTATTTAGTATTAAGCATGTGTTTAAATTATTTTATAAAACCCCCATCAATGCATTATATGCCAATAATAATAGGAATTTTTTTTCATGGGAACGGATTAATCATTTTCCCTTTATTTCCTATGGGAAAAATTCGTTTGGTATACGTCCTCTTTGGTATAAGTCCAAGGATCTGGAACGGATTAAGGACGTATACCGAGGTACCACTGCACAAATATGGATAAAAACATTAAATGTTTTTTGGAAGAAATGGATACAGTAGAAGCTTCCATCAAGTCTGTTTCAAATTATAGAGTACATGTAGTATTTTCTGTATATTAAGACTCCTGACATATGCATATTGTGTTTCCAGCTGTTTTTTATTGCTATTTCTTGTATTTTTGATTGTTCAATAGTATTCAATTAACTTACTATAACGATTTTTTTTATATTAAAATTTATCCAATAGAAATCGAATTTGTTTATGACGTAAACAAACAAAACTTGAAGTACGATATAGTATCGTCTGCTACAAAAATAGATATAATTATAAATGGCTTTTAATAAATAATAAACGCCAAAAAATAGCAATTAGCTAGGAATAAATTATAATAAAGTGAAATGAAATCCTTTTTTTTTAATATAAATAATAAAATATTACTAACAACAATATTTTCTAAATATTATCAGTGATGTTTTATTTATTAAAAAAAAATTAAATAATTAGTGAATATACGATACAATCGATAGCCAGGAAATTTCAAAGAAAATGCGAGGCCCGGGGCAATTAATATTTTTGAGGCCCTTCCAAAAAAAAAAAAAAAAAAAAAAAAAAAAAAATT